>PVJA010003918.1:0-36113 GCA_004027025.1 Myocastor coypus | reverse complement strand
CGGCAGTCCTCAGCGTGCCCTGGGGGTGGGGCCAGCACGACATGCCAGCGATCAAACCTAGGCAGGTGCTTTAGTCTGCTAAACTATCTGGCTGGCCCAACAAATCTTTGCTAAAGAAGAGTTAGCAGGGGCTGGGGAAACAGTTCAGTAGAATAAGTGCTTTGCCTGGCAAGCACAAGGGCCTGAGTTCAATCCTCAGTCCTTGAAAAAAAAAAAAAAAAAAAAAAAAGAGTTCTTTGTTATGAATCTGTCAACTCCTAGAATTTTTTTTTTTTTTTTTTTGTCTTTTTGAGACAGGGTCTCGCTATGCAGTTAAAGCTGCCTGGAGCTCACTTTTGTAGCCCAGGCTGGTCTCAAACTCACACCAATCCTCCTGCCTCAGCCTCCCAAGTGCTGGGATTACAGGCGTGTGCCACCACGCCCGGCTAGAATTGTTTAAAGAATAAATACTGATTAAATGGTTTGAAGATTGGCTGCCTGTCTCTTGAGATATCTACTCTAAAAATCCAAGTATTTTGTTTGTTCAAGACAGTGTTTCAGGGGACCCAGCAGGATGGCTCTCAGTGGTCTAAAGCGCCTGCTTAGGAAAGCTTAGGCAGCTGCAGGGACCTCGGTTTGATCCCCAGCCCCACATGCTGTACCAGACCCGCCCTCCGGGCAGGCTGAGCCGGCCATAAATAAAAATAAATAAATAAACAAACAAAAGTTCTGAAACAAGAAAGAAAATTAAAAAAAAAAAAAGACTTTCAGGGCTGGGGAGATAGCTCTGTGGCATAAGCGCCTGCCTGGCAAGTGCAAGGTCATGAGTTTGAACCCCAGTCCCACAAAAATAAATAAATAAAAATAAAAAATAAAAGACAGTGTCTCACTATGTAGGCTAGTGGTACATTTAAATTTTTTTAATCATTTATTTATTTGGTACAGGGTCTCAGGACACAGTTTAGACTCACAGTGATCCTTCTGTCTCAGCTTCCCCAGCTCTGGGATTACAGGTACATACCACTAATCCCATTCTCAGTCACTATCCCAGTGCACCTAGGGGGCAGGGCAAGCACGGCACACCAGGGACTGAACCTGGGTCCCTGCATCGGCCTAAGCAGGTGCTTTAGTCCACTGAGCTATCTGTCCAGCCGTAGGTCACACAAGTTTTAAGTAGTGGATGCTAGTCACCAAGACTGGGGCTGAAGACACGGTGGCTCACGTCATTTGTTTGTTTGCTTTTGTTTTTGTGGAACTGGGGATTGAATTCAGGCCCTCGCGCTGGCCAGGCAAGCACTTATTCTACTGAGCTGTATCTCCAGCCCCTGGTGGCTCACATCTTTGTTTTAATTCTTTTTCTCCAACACTGAGAACTGAATCCAGGAAGTGGTAAGCTATACTCTCAGCCCTTTTTCTTTCTTTCATTTTTAACTTTAATCTTTATTTGTTTATTTGTTACAAAGTCTCACTACACAGTTCAGACTCATAGGGATCCTCCTGTCTCAGCCTCCCCAGCATTGGGATTACAGGTGTGCACCACCATGCCCAGTTTCGGGGCCAGTATGGTGTGCCTGGGGTTCTGGGGCTGGCACAGCATGTAGTACCCAGGAATTGAACTCAAGTCCTTGCGCTTGTTAGGCAGGCACTTGGACCACTGAGCTGTCTTCCTAGCCCTTATTTTTTATTTTGATACATGGGCCTTGCTAAATTGCCTCAAATTTGTCATTCCTCTTCTTCAGCCTCCCGAGTAGATGGTACTATAAGCATTATGGTTCAGATCTGAAATATCTCCTCAGGTGCACAAAGGTGGGGCCTTCGGCAGGCAATGGGCCCACGAGGACCCTAACGTCATCTGTGGATCCATCCACCGAGGAGATCACAATATGATGGCACTGTTGGAGGTGACGGAAACGTAGCAGGTGGGGCCTAACAGGATGAGGCAGCTCATGGGGGTGTTTTTTTTTTTTTTTTTTTTTTTAATTTTATTTATTTATTTTTCTTGTTTCAGAACCTTTGTTTGTTAATTTTTTTTTATTTTATTTTATGTATGTATTTATTTATTTATTTTTTCTGGTTTCAGAACTTTTGTTTATTTATTTTCATGGCCGGCTCAGGGCTGGCGCAGCATGTGGTGCTGGGGATCGAACCACAGTCCCTACAACCACCCCCTAAGCAGGGGCTTTAGACCACTGAGCCATCCCGCTGGGCCCAGGGGGTGTGGTTTTGAAGGCACTATTTTGTCTCTGGTCCTTTCCTCTCAGGCTGCCTCACTCCCTCTCTGATCCTGGCTGCCTTGAAGGGAGCTGTTTCCCTCTACCGTGCCCTTTGGCCATGAGGGGGCAGCTTTGCTTTCACACACCCTTCCTGCCATAAGGTTCCACTTCACCGTGGGCCTAGGAGCAATGGAGCTCAAAAAAGTCTCTCCTCCTTTAAGTGGACCGGTGATGAGAGTCCAGTCTCACAGCCACACACCACTATGCCTGGTACCACCCACTCCTGTGGCATCACCTGCAGTGAACATTATAGGCCGCATGAAGGGTCAGGTGGCAGAGTCGTGATCCCACCCCACCCTCCACCAGAACCTGCAACTCACCCCCCGACACATCATCAGCCAGCAAGTCCTCGTCGTCGGAAAGGTAGGAGTAGCTCCAGCCAGCCCGGCCCGCTGCCACCGTCTCTGTGTCCTCAGGCAGTGACAGGCCATCGTATGCCCTCAGCCCATGAGTCACCTGTGAAGGACAACAGAAGCCACTGAGTCCCATGCCCAGCTTCCACCAAGCCAGAGCCCTTTCCCTCACAGGAGTAGAGGGACATCAAAGAGTTTCACCCCCCCCCCAAAGTTAGTGGCTACATTAGACTTAGTTTGGTGAAGAGAGCCAGGATGGTTTTTTTGTTGTGGTTTGTTTGGTTTTGTCTTTTTGAGACAGGGTCTTGCTATGCAATTGAGGCTGGCCTTGAGCTCACTTTTGTAGCCCAGGCTGGTCTCGAACTCCCACCGATCCTCCTGTCTCAGCCTCCCAAGTGCTGGGATCACAGGTGTGCGCCACCACGCCCAGTGCCAGACTGGTTTTGACTTTCTGATTTAGCTTCTCCGAATCTCATGAGGCCCTGGAGGCCTCAGGCTCTCTACCTGCAAGTTCTGAGTGAATCTTCAAAATAAGGCAAATAAGCAAATAACCATCGCTGTGGCAATGCTGATCCCTTTTTCTTTGGAGAAGGAAAAGGATAGCTAGAAGAGTCTGAATGAATGGACAGAGGGACAAGGCATTTAAGGGATGACCAGGGGCCATGGGCAGGGGGAAGGGTGGCCAGCAGCAGCAGAGGGCACATGAGTGGAAACTGAGGTACAGTGGTCTAGGCTGTTGCCTCCAACAGCAGCCCCTTGCCAGCCCATGCTTGCCATCTCCTTCTGCCTCAGTCTGGCCAATAAGCCTCTGGCCCACAGGGCTGGAGAGTGGACCTGGGCGCTCACGGCCACAGTGACCAGGCCCAAGATGCAGAGCCCAACAGCTGGGCTGAATGAGGGCCGCAGAGGCATGGGGTCGGCTCCATGCGACCTCAGGCCAACGCTGAGCTCCATACAAACTCTGCCTGGTGCTTGCCCTTAGAGGGGTTGCAGGCCCCTGCATGCAGGCTGGAGCTACTATACGCATCTTTCTCAGCTGTGGGGTGGGCACCTTGGGATGAAATGGAGATGTTTCTGAAGGAGTTTCCCACGCAACTTAGATGAAAACAAACACAGGGAAGACCAAGGGTTCTGCAGGCCACAAGCACCAGGCAGGTCCGGCAATGTCCACAGCAATGTGGGCACCAGCATCCAGATGTCCAGGAACAGGACCCTGAGGCCTGGCCTGGCATCCTTCTAGTAGCCAAACCAGGCCTAAAGGGAATAGCTCGGGTTGCAAAAACCAAACCCAGGGGCCACCCAGGACATCGAGCCCATAGGAAGAACCAAACGGAGGAGCCAACTGTCCCACTGCACCAGTCATAGCCCTGCCCACACTCCTGCCCGTCTCCCATGTACCCGCCATGGCCCCTCTGCATGAACACCCTTCCTCCGCATGTGCGCGGAGCCAACTCCTCTCACCCTTCAAGACTCAGCTTGAAATCAACTTCTAAGTGCTGAGGGACAAAAAGGTACAGATAATGAATGGTGGATGACCTCAGACCACACATCCTTTGAGACCATTTGGGGGACCTTAGGGGTAAACATCTCACACACGGTGATGAACAAATCAGCTGTCTCCTGGGCCCAGGGCTAGTCTGGGGTAACCAGGAAGGGGTGTAAAGGAAGCCTTGGGGTGCTGATCTGTTGTTCTCACTATTGACCTGCACGCTTCCAGCACCGCATTGTATGATGGGTAATCTGTAACCCAGAGAAGAGAAGGAGAAACTCTCTCTACCCAGGCTGGGTCTGGTTACTGTGTACCTAGTCTGGAATGGAAGCACCTCGAAGGCAGGGGCTGAGATGAGTGTACCTCCACCTTTAGTGCCTGTGTCTCAGTCAGTGCTTGGATGCCATCGTCATCAATTCCCTGGCTTCCTGAAGAGAACCTGCTTCAGAGGAGCCCTCACTCAGGTAATCTATCCACATCCCTACCCTAGGCTGTGAGCTCTCTTGGGGCTGGGGACTCCATGCCACTTTGTCACTTGGGTAAAACCTGGACTGCCCAAATCTTGCTCTTTGCTGTGACTTGATGCCCACACCCCACAGCCCATGGGCAGCGGTTCCTGCTCCTTCTCTTTTTCCCACCACACAATTGCCTGTTCCTGTCCTGAGTGGTGGCCTTGTCTCCCTGTCTGCCTCCAGGAGTGGCTTAAGAACCTTCAAGGCTGGAGAAACACCAATTCCTAGGCCTCTTCTCAGAGTCCCTGAGGCAGGATCTCATCCTGGGTCAGCTAGTCGTAGCTGCACAGGTCCAGAGCACTCAGAGAGACACAAGGCAAAACCTCGACTCAGGCTTCTCCAGCCTTCCCTGGCTAGGAGTAGAGGGCAAGGTTCCCACTGGCTGGGGGGTGGGTCCTGAGCAGGTCCTGATTGGCTTAAGGGGAGTATGAGACTAGGGCTGGCACAGGGGCCCTAACTTAGAGCTCAGGCGGTCTGAAGGGACCAGCTCTTTGTCATTGCCACCCCTTTCCCCTCCCCATCCAAGCAAGGCCTTGGAGGCCAAGCACAGGGCAGTTAAGATTCCTGGCTCCCACTAGACACCACTGTCTGGAAAGGAAAACCCTGGTGGTGAGTAAGGTCCGGAACTTTTCCCAGGGAAGTGGGGGAGGCTGGAACCGGACAGGAAATAGCAAAGTGAGATCCAACATGGAAAAAATGCCAGGAACACACATCTGCAGCGAGAAGGGAAAGAGAATCTGAGCACATCAGGGTCTGGTCAGAAGGCCCCCTAATTCCAGAGACCCCAGGCTGGGGCCTTCCAGATACCAGCCTCCCCTTGCTCCTAACCCTCCAGGATCCAGGGTCAGCTCAGGGTCTGCATAGAGGGCTGAGTCAATCGCAGCAGAGACCTCAAGTGTTAAGAGCTGAAGATCAAAAGGTCCCAACAGCTGTATTTCACATCGGAGAGGGGAGAAGGCGCCAGAGGGGAGGGAGAGGGCTCCCGGAAAGAGCCCAGCGGAGCCTGAGACTTGACCATAGAAGGGAACTTGGATCAGACTGGGCAAGTCCAGGATCAAGTCAGGGAGTAAGAGCTGGTGTTCCCAGAGCACTTAGTACGGCCTGGGGGCTTCCGACCTGGGATGCAGGTGTTCAACCCTAAGGAATGGAAGATGTAGCAGTTAGCGTGTCACCTACTCACTGCTGGGACTTGCACCTAAGTCCCAAACTCTCATTTAATGCTGTCTGATCTCATTACAGTGACCTTTAAGGAGAGTGTCCTTTTATCTGAGCCAACAAACACCCTCGGAGGTGGCTGAGCAGCTATGAGGGTCCCCGGGCACAGTGGAGAGAGCTGAGGCCTGAGGTCACCATGGGGAGGGACCCCACTTCCAGCCCTCTCCTTACCAGGAAAGGAGGCAGGGTAGAGCCACACCTCCAGCCTGGCCGGGAAGCTGGAGCAGAGGGCAATACCAGGAAGCCCAGGGCTGGCCAGGCCCCATCCCCAACTTGACCAAGGCTGGCCCCCTGAGGATGCCTGAGCTGGTGGTGGCAGCCAGGGCCCATGTGGCGCGTGCCTCAGGTCCCAAGGAGGGCCATCAGTGGCTCCAAGGTCAGAGCCAGAAATAGAACCCAGGCTTCCTGCCCCTCAGCCCCTGTCCGGCTGTGAAGGAGCCAGGCTTCCTCTTGGAGGAACCCAGTACTTTAGGCAGACACTGCACCCGGATGGCGGGGCCCCAGAGAAGGAGTTCCAAGGAGCCCCAGCCCAGGGAGGAAGGAGTCAAGCTGAGAGGGGATTTTCCAGACCCTGTAGGCTCCTGGGGAGCGTGGGGGTGGCTGACTCACACAGGGCAAGGCAGAGGTCTGTTCTAACATGCTGGAAACAATTGCTCGAGGCAAGGATGAGGGCAGGGTGGTCCCTGATGCCAGGTGGAGCCAGACAGGCAGGGTACCAGATGGGGCCTTCTGGAGGGGGGGCACTTGCTCCCCGAGGCTGAGGCTGTCCAGGCCCTCCTGGTGAGGGTGAGGATGCACAGAGTGGGGGCTCCAGTCCTAGTCCTCTAGAGACCTAGGGATCAAGAGACAGAGGCCGGCTCCTCCTCACTGGTCAGTGTGAGGGTGAAGAGGAAGCCCAGGCTGGCCAGGGCCACTCTCAGCCTGCTGGCCTGAGCCATGAGAGGGCATGCAAGCCGCAAAGGTGCAGGGGACGGGAGAGGCACAGGTAGAGATGGGACAGGGGTTTGGGGGAATGCAAAAGCATTTTTCAGTGTAGAGCTTGAAAAAGGCTATGTGTCTAGATCAGAATTTCTGGGGTTGTTAGACTCAAAGCTGGTTGCGAATGGCAGCAGTGTGAAGAAATGCCATAAGGAAAGGGCTGGGGAGATAGCTCCGTGGCACAAGTGCCTGCCTGGCAAGTGCAAGGTCGTGAGTTTGAGCCCTGGTCCTGCAAAAAAGGAAAAGAAAGATTTAATAGACTGTGGTGATGCGCACCTATAGCACCAGCTATCTAGGAGGCAGGAAGATTACAAGTTCAAGGGCAACCTGAGCCATGTAGCAAGACCCTGCCTCAAATAAAATAAATAAAAAAGGCTGACAATGTATCTCAGTGGAACAGCAGCCCTGGATTGAATCGCCAGCCCCCAGAGCCACAAAAAACAGTTGGGGGCAAACTCCACTGAGGGCTCTCTCCAAGCCAGGCCCAGGACGTGCACCACACGGGCACCTCAACTCCTCCTCCAAGCAGCTGGGGGCCTGACCCTGCCACAGGGACACCAGATCCCTCTGCAAGAAGGGAAATCCAAAAAGCTCCGAAAACCAAGTTATTAAAAAAAAAAAAAATGTTTATAGTGACTTTATTTGGCACCAACTTCTGTCCTGAATTGGCAGGAGGCTATTTATAGTTCACAGAGTGCACCTGGGCGCAGAGTCACACTTCTAACTGTAGCTCCATTCATGTTTGTCATCGAGAGCTGCCTTAGACTTCTCCGGGACCAGCATGTCATGGTGGGCACATGCTCTGTGTCACTTTTCTCAAACTTAAAAACTTTTGGATTCTCAAACACATCTGACCCTAAAGTTTTAGGTCTGGGATCATGAGCTTGTGTGTTATGATGTCCATCTTATGGATGAGGAAACTGAGGCTCGGTGAGGGTCATCTTTATAAATGAAATGAAACTGTCCAGGAGTTTAGTGCGGTGTTTTGTACATATTAAGTGCCCAATAAGGATTAAAACTAGTGCAGAGCCAAGGGCTGGGTATAGTTGAGAGGTGATACACAGGGACTGTGGGCTGTGGGCTCAGGCCTGGAAACACCCCCTTGTGGGAAATGAAAAGAAGGGTGTTGGCCCAAGGCTAGCGGGCAGACAGAGCCATGCTGCGTGGGCAGTAGAGCTGAGTTCCAAGGCTCCGGCTCTGGGGCCTACTGTGGGACCCCCACCTCCGGGGCTCTGCGCTTCTCCAGAGACATTCCTTGCATGCTTTGAGCAGCCCAGCCCACGCCTGCCCTCATTCTCTCCGTGTGGCTGCAGCCTGGGGCTCAGGCCCCCACTACCCCTACAGCTGGGCAGGAAGGTCTGAGCACCACGCAGTCCCTGGTGGGGGGGGGGGGCTGCAGCTGCCCAGGGCAAGGCTCCAGGCTTCTGGGGCTGAAGTGAGCTCACCTCCTCTACATCTAGAGACTGTGGGGGTGGGGTGGTAGACAGCAGAGCCCCTGCCTCCCCATCTTCCTCCTCCTCCCCATATTAGTCATGACCCACCACTTCCAATCTTTAGGGCTCAATATGTACTTACACAAGTTCCCTCTCTCTGTACGACGATGCAGCCTTACAGGTGGTCCCCAAAGTAAGCGCTCTGCTCCAGCCCAGGCCCCACAGTCAGGGGTCAAGGTGCCCCGCCCTGCCCCCAGACACTCAATGCCCATCCATGGGCAGCAGACGGCAAAGGGCAAGGAATCTGTCGGGGCAGCGCTTTGCTGTGCAAACTGCCAGGGGCGGCGAGCCCGACACAAAGGCCAGAAGGCCTTTAATCCCCCAGTGGTCTGAGAGGGGCGCTGGGCCGGAAAGGAGGCGGCTGTGGCCTCTTCTGGCATGCCCGTGTGCCCGTGCCACTCGGGAGGCCTGCCAGCTTCTCATACTGGGGCCCCAAGGAAGCAGGACCTTTGCCAGCTAGGAAGAATACCAATCCCCAAAGCAAGGCGAGAAGATGACACTCAAGTGCCTCTGTGTGCCAGGTGGTGAGTTAAGGTCGTTACAAGGTTTGTGTCACTCAGACCAACACCAGAGTCCTGAGGTACTAGTAGCAACCTATCTTACTGTTAAGGTAACCATGGTCAGGGAGGTGATTTTATTTATCCAAGGCCACACAGCTAAGGTAACAGGAATGGTGTTTTGAAATCAGGACTCTGGCTCAGACTTCAGGGTTCTACCGGCTCAGTGGCCCAGCTGCCAGCAGGCACCTGGTCGTGACATCTGACATTGGCTTTCTGAAAGCTGGGACCAAGATGGGACCTGAAAAATGATACCCAGCCAGAGTCCAGAGGGAGCATAAAACAGTCTGAGGAGGGCCAGGGCTTGTAGCAGCATCCTGGGTGCAGGAGGCTGGGTGTGAATTGCCTAGACACAGCGCTGCCCTGAACTCACCACGTGGCCTTGGGCAGGCCCTGGCTCCCTTCCCTGTCAGCAAACTTGAGTGAGCTCACTCTGTGTGCTGGAGGTCCACGCTGGTGGCCTCTATGCCTATGCTCATGGCCACCAGGAAGGCGGAGGCTTCTGTTTTGGTCACTGTGAGCATCTCCACAACAGACAGCACACAGTAAGTAGTCAGAATGCGAGAGCAGGTGCAGGAACAAACTTGCCCGACTAAGTTTAGAAAGAGAAAGTATAGACTTAGTCTGTGATCACACCGATTGCATGGCTCACACCAGTAGGAAGGGCACAAGGACCGCAGGGCCTTGGTTTCCTTTTTCTTTTCTTTTTTTCTTCTCTTCTCTTCTCTTCTCTTCTCTTCTCTTCTCTTCTCTTCTCTTCTCTTCTCTTCTCTTCTCTTCTCTTCTCTCTCTCTCTCTCTCTCTCTCTCTCTCTCTCTCTCTTTTTCCTACAGGGTCTCACTACTGACTCATGGTGACCCTCCTGCTTTGTACCTCCTAGGTGCTTTGATTACACGTGCGCACCACCAGTCCTGGACTCCATTGCCAGCTCAGCGCACTCGAGAGCGGGGTTGGCGCGCCAGGTGGGGCCAGGAACCAAACACTGGCCCCTGTTCTTTCCCCAAGCAAGGGCTTAATCCGCTGAGCTATACCAGCAGTTTCCTATTGACAAAATCTATCCCACAATTTTCCTGGACCCAGCTCCCTCCTCCTGCCAGGGGATGGTGGAGATGGTCACAGGATCCCTGAAAGCTACTCTGGGACATGTCCCACCTGCCCTGGGGCTTTGGTCCTCTCAACTGTGAAATGGGAACAAATCACCCTGCAGGGCTCCTTCCCAGGCTAACAGAGAGATGGGGGGGGGCGGGTAAGGCCCCCTGGAGAGGCAGTCAGTGAGCTCTGAAGTTGCCTACCTGTCTGTCCCCAGGAGGCCTGGGGGTGGGCAATGCCCTGGGGCCCCTCTAGTTTAACTGGGGTGAGCACCCAAACTGCTTCTGACCAGGCAGAAGACCAACTGAGTCTCAGGAGATCAGGTTGATGGAACAGAGAGGGCAGGGCCCTGTGATCAGTCGCATGCTTGCTTCCAGGCTACCTCTGCCACTTTCTGTCTGGGCAGACTCAGTTTCCTTGACCCCTCAGAGAAACAGCAGTCAGCCCTGTCCCATAAGGCACAATTCAGGTCTCTGGTCTCTATGCACTGAGCGCTTATTATGCCAAGACAGGGATACAATGGTGAAGCAGGCAGGCAGGGGACTCGGAGTTTCTCAGGTGTGGGGGCCCCTCACTTAG
Organism: Myocastor coypus; assembly: GCA_004027025.1. NCBI lineage: Eukaryota > Metazoa > Chordata > Mammalia > Rodentia > Myocastoridae > Myocastor > Myocastor coypus. The sequence continues at coordinate 25,596 of PVJA010003918.1, read as the reverse complement.
CAAAGGAGACTGGGAAACGCTGCCCAGGGGAATTAGGACCTCAGCTGGTTGCGGAAGACAGTTTTGTCCAGTGAGGTGAAAGATGGGGAAATAGTATGTGGCAGGCAGAAGGGAGGGTGTGTGTGAGGGGCCAGAGGCAGGAGAGCCCTGGCACCTGCAAGGGGCAGGAGGAAGTGGAACAGTGGGATACCTGGAGCCCCAGAAGATCAAGGCGGGGCCCATGTGGGCTTTGCCACTCTCAAGGGATGGGCCCTCAGTCGTGCTGCCAAGTTGGTGTAGGCACAGAGGCCAAGTTGCTTCAGGCCTCCCCAGAGTCAGTCCTGTACTTTCCTACGGGCTCCAGGACACACCCAAAGTGGGCCTCACCTGGCAGCTGAACACAAGGGGGTCATTCGAAGCCACCAGGAAATGGCCCTGTCACAGCCAAGGGCGAGGAGGGACCAAGGCTGGGGTTGCCCTGGTAGGAGCAGCTTCTGGGCTGGGCTACACAGCAGGAAGGCTCTTAGAGGTTGAATATTATCTGCCCAGCACTGTAGGTACCAACCACACCTGTGGCGTGCACGTGGCACCTCCTGCCTGCAGCCTGGCCAGCTTCGCAGATTCTCTGGCTTGGGGCTCCAGCCTGTCTGTGGGGCTTCTAGACCACTCTGACCTGGCTGGGTTGCCCACACCTACTCATGTCACCAAGGAAGCCTCCAGTGTGTTGCCAGACTTATGGGTAAGGTTGAGAGAATGTTCCACAAGTTTTTATTAACATGGGACACCATTTACATCAACGACCCCTTGCTAAGCCAATCGAGTTAGGCCTAACTGCTCCTAATTCATGGAAGGGTAGGAAAAAGAAAAATCCTATTGTGCCCAACCAAGTTCTGTGACCTGCCGTGCACACACAGTCTTCCTTCAGAGTCTTTGTTGGGCTCTCCCTAGCCGCTACCTCTAGTCGTGGTCACCTCAGAACTGGAACACGTCAGGCCTCTGCGACACTGCCCCAGCTATTCTGTTAGTCATTTCATCTTTGGCCCAAATATCACCTTTTAGAGAACCACCCAGACCTCATTCCAGGCTGGAATCTGCTGAGTTCTCTCGCACCCCTCCTGCCTCCTTGCCCTGTGCTGCATACTTATCAGCTGTTAGTTCAGTTCACATTTATGTTTAGCTGTTTGTCTCCGCTCCTTCAAGGTAAGTTCTTCGAAGGCAAGAATGTTGTACACCTTGCTGTATTCCCAGCACCTGCCACATAGTAGAGTTTCAAAAATATTTGTTTTGAGAATGAATGAACTGAGAAGATGGAAGCTCAGAGAGCTGCCTTGCCCATAGTCACAGAGATGCAAGATCCGGGACTTGAACCCAAGGCCTATAGCTCCAAACCTGGAAGGAAACTGGCACTTCCAGATCCCTCCTCCTGCTATCTCTCTGGCCACCAATGCCAGGGCTTTCCTGCAGGAGGTTCATCCCAGGGTGGGGGATGGGGCACAAGAAGCTTCCATAGTTGCTGGAGAGTGTGGGGTGGGGCAGGGTGCCATGTTTGTTCTGGGGCCTCTGAGGCCCGCAAGTCCTGAGCTCAGCTCCAGGGCCTTGCCCAAGACAGCCAGGCAACTGGGCCTCTGGGACTCTCTCAGAACTTGCTCCTGTAGGCATCAGCAGCAGGAAAACACAGGCTGGAGCTGCTGCCTGACAGCTGTGGCCTAAGAGGCCAGGGCAGTGGCTCCAGGCCTCTCCTTCCTGGGGCAGGACAACCAGGAAACCCAAAGAAGGGCCATCCATTCCTTCTCCATGCCCTTGCCACTAATGTCCATTTGTGGACACAGAAATAGGCAGGGGGTGGTCCTGCAGAACAAAACATCAGGGAAGGCCAGTGAGTGAAGCAAACTGAGCTGGTCCCCTAAGTCCTAAATTTCTCCACCCCAAGAAGAGAGAAAAAAATAACTATCAGTATTTCCTACAATTGCTTGATTTAGATAGAGCGTTTCCTTCACATAAAGCTCTTAGGACAAAGGTTCCACAGAACACCTTTGTAGGACACTTGAGGAAGATTGCTGTTTGAGTTCAAGGCCAGCCTGGGCTACCAAGTGAGCTCAAAGCCAAAGGCCTGGAAGGTGGAGGAAAAGCTGGTTCAGTGACAGGTCATATCTCTCATCCAGTGACTTCTTGTTACCCGAGAAGCCCCAGACAGGACCTGGCCATTCCTCCCCAGTCATCAGCCTGCCCTCTCAGGTGAGGCATCCTGTAGGAAGGAACAAAGAAGGTAGCCCCATGCCTGTCACCCTCCTCCATCCGCTGAGGCTGTCCAGAAGGGCTGAAGGCACCCGTCTGTGCCCAGCAGAGGACAGAGCTGAGATTGCGCCAAGTGTGTAGTGGGCAGCCAGGTTGGCGGGGACACAGACGGACACAGTCACACTCAGGGTGGTATTCTGCTATGGCTGTGGGACTGTGGAGCTGTTTACCCCTCTAACGTAACACCGAGACTCATCTGGGCTTAGGCGATAGGTCCTGTCTGTCTGTCCTCAGCAGTCTCAGAACCACTGTGTGTGTGTGTGTGTGTCGTGTCTGAAACAGGCAGAGTTTGCTCCCTTCCCCAAACACTCTCTTCAATCGAAAGAAATCCATCATTTTCTGTTTTCTGTCTGGCCTTCTGCACAATGGGTCTGGGTCAGCACCCTGGGTAGCCTTGAGGCCACGAGCCAGTCATTTCCCCTCTTTGTGTCTGTTTCCTATCTGTGAAATGGGCTCGATGATTCACAGCACAGGCATCCTTCTTTATCTGTGGATTCAACCAACCATGGGTTGGAAATATTTGGGAGGGGAATTATATCTAAACTGGACGTGTGGGGACCTTTTCTTTTTGTCACTCCCTAAATAATACAGTACAACAGCCATGTAGTGCTCAGCATCCCGACATGATTTAAAGTATGCAGGAGGGGGGCCCGGCAGGATGGCTCAGTGGTCTAAAGCGCCTGCTTAGGAAAGCTTGGGCGGCTGCAGAGACCGAGGTTCGATCCCTGGCACCACATGCTGCACCAGCCCTGCCCTCAGGGCAGGCTGAACTGGCCATAAAAACAAACAAACAAACAAACAAAAGTTCTGAAACAAGAAAAAATAAAATTAAATTAAATTAAAATTAAAAAAAGAAAAGAAAATTAAAAAAAAAATAAAGTATGCGGGAGGGTAGCTGTGGGCCATACACGACAAGGACTTCAGCTGGTATCCATCCCCACTGGCCCCAAGAGACCGCTGTACAAATATCTACCTCATGCAATTGTTGAAAAGATCCGATATACCATAAAGCAACCCTCTTGGAGGCTGAGGCAGAAGGCTGGAAAATTTGAACCCAGCCTTGGCAACTTAGTGAGATTCCACCTCAAAATCAAAAAATAAAATGGCTCAGTGTGAAGGTCCTGGGTTCAACCTCCAGTACTACAAAAACAAAAAGAAATCCACCCAAACCATAAAATGCTGCCGGTAGCACCAGCCCATAGTGAGCACTTACTCCACTTGCTATCACTTCTGTCAGTTGCACTGGGATAAGCTTCGCTGCTTGGAACTGTGAGGACCTTGAAGGGGCCTTCTGCTTAGCACTTTAATTCGTTGAAATGCTAGAACATTAAGATTCTAACATTCTAGGCTGTGACTCTCACCAGCAAAAGGAGGGAGCCACAGAGTCAGAATAGAGGCCATAGCAGGGGCTGGGGAGATAGCTCCAGGGTCTAAGTGCCTGCCAGGCAAGCACAAGGACCTGAGTTCAATCCCTGGTACTGAATGCTGTGCAGACCCTGGAACTCCGGGTGTTCCACACTGGCCACCAAAACTGGGCATAGTGGCGCGTGCCTATAAATGCAGAGCTGGGAAGGCTGAGACAGGAGGATCACTAAGAGTCCAAGCTTTGTAGTGAGACCCTGTGCCAAATAAATATAAATAGGAATGAGGCCACAGAATCCAGGCTTCAGGACCCAGAGAGCAGTAGGACCCTTACTGTCACATCATTATGCCTTCATATCTCAGCTCCTAGCCTGGTCTCCATGGCTTCCAAGATGTGAGCAACAGCAAGAACAGGCTAAGTAAACAGACTCAAGCAGGACAGACAGAACAAGCCTGTAGTGAGGCGACTGGACAGACAGGTGCCAATCCCTGAGACTTGGGAACAGGATGACTCAGTGAGCTCGAAGAAACAAACCTGCCTGGTCCCAGATTCCATGACCCGTAACAAGCCCACTGCTTACAAGAGAGGCAAAAGCCAGGCATGGTGGCTCACACCTGGAATCCCAGCACTTGGGAGGCTGAGACAGGAGGATCGGTGTGAGTTTGAGACCAGCCTGGGCTACAGAAGTGAGCTCAAGGGCAATCTGAACCACACAGCAAGACCCTGTCTCAAAAAGACAAAAGAGTGAGAGAGAGAGAGAGAGAGAGAGAGAGAGAGACAGACAGACAGACAGACAGACAGACAAAGCTGTTCCTGATACAAAGGGCAGGGGCTGCACAGAGGGACGAGGTTTGCCTAGCCCCTCTCTTTGGCCTGTTAGCAGGGCTGGCCTTCCCTCTGAGCCCACGGGCTATGTTCCTTAGAGTCTAATGCCAGCACAGACCACAGTGATCCAAGATCCCTGGGTCAAAGATTTCAGGGAGGCTGGAAGGGATTTGAGGGAGCCCCACCTCCAGTTAGCATCCTTGGTCTGGGCAAGATTACCCATCGCTCCTCAAACTAGCACAGCCAGTGCTCAAAATAGCCAAAGCAGGAGAGGATGCCAGGAGCCTCGGGTGGGGCCTGGCCAGACCTGCCCACAGAAGGGCCTAGTGGGCCAATGCACACGCACACCCCTGGCACATAAAGGGGCACCTTCACCCGGGAACCCCCTACCCCCATGCCACACCCTCACCCCAGCCCCCACAGCTGCACGTTGCTCACGAAGTGCAGAACCCAGGTTGCCGCCCCACCCACCTCAGGCTGCTTTCCAGCTAGCAGCAGAGCTGAGCGGAACACTTCCACAGAAACACCACCGGTACCTTATAGGGAAGTGCCCAGATCTCCCGCTCCAGCCTAGGCTGAGACAATGGGGGCTATTCTGGGCTGCCTGGGGTATTTAAAGCTCTGGCAGGGCTGTGTCCCTAGGGACAAGAGACCTTGCCCCCTCTAAGACCTTCCTGAAACTGTTACAGCCCAGACTGTAGCAGCAACTCCCTGACATTCGCAGTCTCTTCCCTTGGGGATTCAGCACCGCTTCCTGCCTCTTCCAGGAAGCCCACCTGCTGAGAGGCAGTGCTGCTGCAGACCCTCCCCCAAGAGCTGTGTGGTGGCTCTGCTATTGTCCCTGAGCCCCAAAGTGCTCATCTGCAGCATTAGGATAACAATCCCAGAGTGTGCAAAACGCTTAAGAGGCTGCGACTGACCCCAGGGCCTTTACACTGAACTATAACTCTCAATCTTTTATGTATTTATTTTTTAAATTCTGAGATGAGGTCTCTTTGAATCTGTAAATTGTCAGGCAGGGTTTGAACCTGTGATCCTCCTGTCTCGGATCTCCTAGAGTGCTGGCATCACAAGTGTGAGCCCCATACCCAGCTAGGAATGGCAATGTCTGTTTTCTGACAGCTCCCTTTTCAGCAGCTGGCACAGAGTAGGTGCCAAATAAGTAATTGCTGACTGGTACAAACACTTGTGGCATGGTATGGTGCCCCCAGAGAACCACCCAGAGGCCTGGCGCACAGAGGCGCCCACGCTGACCATCCATCCGCCTGCTCTTGTCAAGAGCTCAGAGACCAGGTCACACCTGCTGCTAAATGCTTTATATTGATGAGTTCATTCATTCGACTCAACAACCCCAAGACCTTAAGCACTGCTATTATCCTACGTTAAAAGCAAGAAAAAAAAAAAAAAAAAAGCAATGCAAAGTTAAGTAGCTTGCCCAAGGTCCTAAAACTATTCAGTAGCAGCCTGGGCCTCAAATCCAAGAACCCCTCAGCATTTATCACTGTGTATAAAAAAAGACATGGAAGAAAGGATCAGGGCACTGGAAACCAGAAGCCCAAGTTTAGCTCCTACATAGATGTGCACTTTATCTCTTTATGTGTAGTAGGGATTGAACCCAGGGCCTTTGTACTGAGCTACACCCCCAGATCTTTTATTTATTTATTTATTAAAAAAAATTTTTTTTGGAGACAGATCTCACCAAGTCACTGAATTGCCCTGGCTAGGGTTGAACTTAGAATTGTTCTGCCTCAGCCTCCCAGAGCATTGAGATCTAGGTATGAGCCACTACCCCAAGCTCATATGACTTCGAACACGTCAGTTGGCCTCTCTGTCTTTCTTTTCTCTTGTATAAAAGCAGGGCATTGGTTCCTGTTGCTTCAGATCTTTGGTTGGATCAAAGGAACTGAAGGATATGACCGAGTTCCTGCTCAGGCCAGAGGCCTCTGCAGAGCAGTGCTGGGAAGGACGGAGGGAAGACTCGGAAAGAAAACGTGTCTAGTTCGGGCTCTGGATGAAACTCTGCAGCTGCTGATCCCAGCTGGGGAGAGTCCAGGCCAGGCCAGGCCATGCTGGGGGACAACGGGTGGCTGGGAAGTCACCTCTGCCCTCCTCTGTCACCCTTTCCTGCTGACAGCTGCTGGGGCTTCAGGGCCAAGGGCCCCCACATTGGGCAGCAATCGACTATGTGGAGGAGGGAGCCGGCCAGCTGGGGTCATCTCGGTCCTCGCGCTGCTGTCCCAACCCCATCCCTTCACCCAGAGGGCTGAGGGCCCAACATATCATCACTGAGCTGGACTCCCAGGGCCCAAAGCAGGTGGCAGGCAGGGCAAGGGTACCAGGAGACCCCAGTGGCTTTTCTGGGCACAGCTCCCTTACAGGAGCCGCAAGAGCCCCTCCTCCCCCAGAGCCCATGCACTTGCCTGCTCCAGGGCCCTCGGCTCCTGGCCATGCCAGCCCACACACCCTCTGAACTCTAACGCACCGTAAGTACAATTGACCACATTTTTTTTAAGCAAAGAAACCTTTAAACAAAGGATTTCTCTGTGAGTTCCAAGTATCAGAGGTAGCCTGGGAGATGTAGTCTGGATGTAACAGTATTCAAATTTCTGGAACATACTAATACTCTTTTGGGGAAGACTGGCACATTCATTGCATTTTACTCATAAGTCAAAGCTGTCCCAGGAAATGTGTACTGGCACATGGCACCCATGCTGCTTGGGGCTGCCTTTCTGGGAACACCCTGGCTGTGTGGCCTGGGAAAGTCTCCTGCCCTCTCTCAACCTCTGCATTTCTCAGATATAAATTGGGGAGCAGGCCCTGGTGTTGCGGGTCTACAGTCCCATCAGGAGGCTGAGGCAGGAGGACTGCTGTGAGTTTCAGGCCAGCCTGAGCAATACTGTGAGTTCAAAGCCAGCCTAAACTATATAGCAAGATCCTGTCTCCAAAAACAAAAGATTGCCAAATAAATGGAAATAGAAATGGCCAGCTTGCTAGGCTGCGGCGACAGTGTGATAGCACAATGTAAATGCTTCCTGTACTTCAATGAAGCCTAAGTTAAATTAAATTTACCTCCTTCTCTTCCTCCCTTCCCACTCCACCCATCTCAAGCTCAATGCCTGAAGTGCTCCAGAACCCTTTCCCCGCCCAGGGACTTAGTAAGCTGCCAAGTAACACAGCCACAAAAAGGTGCCAACGCATTCCTGGGTCCTGGGCCATGAGGGCTGGAAAGGATTCCCTAGCCCAATACCCTCACTCATCAAAAGGGGAAACCAAGACTCAGAGAGGGAAGTGAGACACCAAGGGACCAGCCAAGGTCAGAGGGCCTGGGTTCAGAACCTGCCTCTGACACTCCTGACTGCTGGGGACATTTCCCGTGAGCCTTGCTGTTAGGCCTCCCCAGCCCTGCAGAGGATTCATCAAAGGGTGCAACTGCGCCGTGCACGTGGCATGTTTAGAACACAGATCATGGTGGCTCTCAGAAGGGGAGAGAAAGAGGACCATCCACATCAGGCCCCAGGCTACCTAGCAGCCAACACGGGCCTTTCATCTTCCGCATCACCTCCTTCCCTCCTTGGGAAGGCGTCACACAGATGAGGACTCCGGGAGGGTGGCGGAGGATTAGGTCCTTGTTAGGAGTCACTGCCACCTGAAACCACCGCAGTCTCCGTCTCTGGGACCTTGGGGTGGTCCCTCTAGCCACGTGATGGTGAATCTTTTAATGACACAAACAGCCTGCTGCGGCACAAGCACCATAGGCTCACCACCACTGCTCTAGCCTGTCCCCAAGCTAAAGACAGACAGGCCCAGCCCAGGAGGGTTAGGAAGGGCTGGCAGGGGAGGGGTGTGCGCCCTTGGCAGGGAGAGCTCTGCATCCCAGGGACTCGGGTTACCGGAAATAGTAAATCTCCCCGCTGCCTGTCACCTCTGACCAGGAATGTCTGCTGCTGAGAGAACATCCTGTCCACCTGCCCCCAATAGCCTGAGGACAGCGGGGACCTGGGCCCACCCTCTGCTCCCTGCCCTACCTGTAGGACTTGGGGGTGGCCTCTGTGTCTCCCCAACTGATCAGGCAGTGAGTGCTACTGTAAAGAACCAATCACAGGAGAAAGGGGGAGGGCTGGTCGCCACCAGCTCAGACCTTTCCAGTGTGGGTTCTGAGCTGCCACTTTGGGTGCAGGCAGGTACTGAGAACCAACCAAGGAAGTAACACTGAGACCCAGGGGCCTAGCCAGGCTGGCAGCCTGTCCTCATCACCTGCCGATCCCAGGCTGGTAGCACTTAGGCAGGCCACTACAGCACCTCCCACCCCTCCTGTCACTAAATACTCAGCAGACCCAGAAGGGGCCCAAGCCACAATGAGATTAGGTGCTGGGAAGCCCTGGGAAACAGAAGGGAAGATGACCAGGAGCCATCACGCGAGCACATGGCATGGTCTGCCCTCTGCCTGGGGCTGACTTCTAGTGGGCATCAGATGGATCCTAAATTAATACCTCAAATGGCAAACGTGCTAGAAAGAGAACCACAGTGAGGCAAAAGGGATGGGGACAGGGAATGGGGGCCGCAGGGAGGGAGGAAAGGCGATGCTCTAGTGGTTTGAGGAACGGGGGATGCGTCAGGCATGTGTGTGAAGGAAGAGCACTGGAGGATCCTCAGGATATTTTGGAACGCCAGAAGGCCGGCTAGGTATCTAGCCAGAGTATTATCCCACTCCCTGGACAAGGCAGCCGTGGCTCAGAAGGAGTAAGTGATAAGGTCAGGACCCAACACTCCCTTCTGCTAGTCATCCAGGGACCACTCTCTGGGGATCGCTAACTGGGATGGGGCGGAAAAAAGCACAGACGGCCTTTGAGTCCGAGTGTGCTGATTCCAGCCTGGCTGTGTGACCTCAGACAAAACCGCTCCTTTCAGGGCCTCTATGGTCCCGCTGTTCATGGGGACTTCCCACAGGATGGCAGGGGCACTAAGGTAGGATGCAGTGCCTGGGGCTTCTAGGACATCTTAGCCTCACAGCTCCTCCCAGACAGATGTAGATGCGGGTGCAGACCCTCCCCACCTGAACTGCCTACTGCTGGTCCCCAAGGTCTGCATCCTCCCTGTGTCTGTGTGGGCCTTGACTCCCCTCCCCCTTCTGCACTCAGGCTCTAACCACACCCATGCTCATGTGGCAGACATGGCCCCTCAGCCCTAGACCAGCTCAGGAGCAGTTCCCTGTGTGCCCAAACAGGTGGAGGCCCAAGAGCGGCCTTTGTTACCAGGGTACCAGGGGAGGCCAGCCCTCACAGGCACTGGGCCAGACCATGAGGCCCCAGCCAAGTGCAAACAGCACGCCCAGCGCCCAGCTACAGGCATGTTAGAGCGGGCAGGCTGCCACTGCCCCCGTCACAACAAACCACTCTCTCCACCCTGCTGAGGGGTCCAGGCAGCCGGCAGCCCTGCTGGGAGCTGGGACCAGGCACAGAAGACAGGAAGGCCTCTCACCCTCCCCCGCTGGGAATGGGCGGTGAAAACCCTGGGGCCTGGACATGGAACACCCAGATATCAGCAGCTGAGCATTGATGAGCGGAGCCAGGCTGGGGAGAGGGTGGGAAATGCAGAGGGACTGGCTGGAGACAAGTCACGGATTCCTCGGCATTATGGGTGACAGCTGGTGAGGGGAGATTGCTCCCCAGCTGTGAAGAAAGCTCAAATAGCCTAGCACCACAAGAGAAGCAGTCTTTGCTGCCACCAAGCCCTGAGGTGGCTCTAGCCAAGACAGGGAAAGTCAGGGTGACCATAGCAGCTGCAGGTGCACACATCACGTTGTACAACCACACTGCCCCTAGACATCTTCCTGCCGAGGTGGGAATAGCCCATATTACACTGTCCCCTAAAGAGACCATGTGACCACCCAGCATTTGTCATTGAAATTTATTTCATCGTGTTTTATATTTAACCAATCACACATGGCCAGCAGCTACCACACTGGACAGTGCTGACTACCCCATCACCAGTCCTTAAGCTAAGCCTGGAAGTGGGAAACAGGGGCTAGCCCGTGGGCACATAGCCGCGTGTGACTTCCACAGAATCGAAGTCAGAACCAGGCCTGGCCCCAGTGCACAGCTTCCCACCCAGGGTCATTGTCCATGCTGGCAAGGACTGGCGGAAACTGTGCATGTGCAGGCGATAAGGCAGCCTTGTTAATCAAGGCATCAAGTCTCCTTGCTTGTGGCTGCAGTTCTGTCTGCTACACCGTTATCACACACTGACCAGAAGCTACGGCGGGCCATTAAGACAGGTCTTTGATTTTGTGGCGTGAAAAAAGGGACAGAAAGATGACAGGATAGCCCGGCTGGCCATGGAGCCAAGCCGCTGCGAACAGTGGGAGACTTCAAGGGTGAGACACTGTGCATGGTCTCCCCACTCGCGAGCTGCACCCCACCAGGGCCACCGACAGTGGGAGTCCAGAGCCCATTCACTGCCCTGGGCCTGCTCCCCAAACTCTGGCTGGCAGCTGCTCCTCCCTCCTCCGCAGACCAGGTCTGTCACTGCCCCTTCTCTGGAACCTCCCCAAAGACCCATTTCCCTCACATAGCCACAGGTCTTCGTTTCTACCTTTGATCACTTCAGTCAGTGTCTCAGTGTCTCTACTCTACCTGGAACCAAAGCTCCTTGAAGTCAGACACCAGGCTGGCTTTTCTTTTATCAATTATATATACCGATCCATATGTGTACATATCACATACAGCCTTTAGATATCGCTCAACGCCTGTCCCCTTGAGATTAAAAACAAATATTTACTAAATTAAATTGGATTAGAATATTAACTTACAAGTCCATTTCTTATGGCTCTGCGTCAATCTCCTGTGACCTCTGTAGGCAAGGCCTTTCCATACAGAGATCCCCACTGTAGATCTCACCTTGTTCATCTGTAATATGGGAATAGTATCTGCCTTCTTGGGAGATTGCTGGGGTTTACCATATTTATTGAACAAATACACAGTAGACATTGATAGTGTCTTCATAACAACCACAGGAGACAAGGCTCATTACTATTACCACCCTCATTATCCAGAAACAATGAGAGAAAGGGAGACAGACAGACAGACAGACAGACAGACAGAGATTCAAGTGTTTAGTACAGAATTCAGTGCATGCTAAATAGATTTTTTGGTTTTGGTTTTGGTTTGAGACAGGGTCTCTCTGCAGTTCAGTCAGACTGGCCTTGAACTCACTATAATGGTCCAAGCTGGCCTTAGACTCACCAAGACCTTTTTACCTCAACTCCCCAACTCCTCAGACAAGGCCTGAGTCCCTGGCCCACAGACGCACTGGCACTGGAGCCACACCCCGCACGCAGTAGGCGATCCCCAGAAGTCAGCCGAGCCTTTCTTTCCTGTGCTCTCCCTTGAAGCTTTCACCCTCAGAACATCCCTCACTGCTGCTGACAGTGAGGTGCAGCGGCCTGCCCAAGCATGGCGCCAGAAAGAGGCAGAAGCAGCAGCCAAGGCCAAGTCTGCCCGTCAGTCAGTCCTCCCAGGCATCACACCACTGCAGGCCCCACCCACCTCGAGCAGTGGCCACAGTGCCAGGCTGGAACTGGGGACACACCAGCCCAGCCCCTCTCCAGGCAAGGCCAGCCCAAATCAGGCAGGCCTTGGGGCACCACCTCCACACCCCAGCATGGCTTCTAGGGGCCACCCCTCCATCGCCTTATAAAGCATCCGCAGGGCCTGCAGGAGCCGCTCTTCTCCATGCTACAGGTTAATTTTAATTTTGTGTGGCGTTATCGCCTGTCCTCTCCCAGCTGCCTCAGTGAGGGCTCCACACATTCCTTCTGAAGCAACATTACCTAATTTAACCATCGCCCCTGCTCTCCAGGGCTCTCAAAATAGCAGCTGCCAGTAGGGGAAAATGCCCTAATGCTATCAAAATATTCTCCCTCCTCTCGACTCTTGGCCTGCACCAGCCTTAGGACCCAGTTTGAGGAGGCTGGGAGACCCAGAGTGGGTCTCCAGTGACTGGGTGTTGCCCCAAGCCTCAAGTTCTTCCTTCCAGTCCCCTCTTACATAGCTTTTTTTATATAAATCCCTGGGATCTCCCTGTGCCCCTCTTCCAACCCCCAGACCTTCTAACTCCTCCCCAATATGTGCTGTTGCCCTGGCTGCCCGAAACTAGGATTCCTCTTTCACTTCCTTCCAACAGCAAAAGTTGTTAATGCCCCAGGTGCTAAGGAGGAGCTGCAGGTTTCCCACAGATTGGCTGGCTGGCACTTGCCAGGTAAGAATTAGTATCACCTTCCTCCAGATAAGGAAACAGGAGCTCAGGAAGGTAGAGTGACCCACCCAAGGTCACACAGCCCAGAACCCGTGGAGCTGGGCCAGAAGCCAAGCTCTACTTCCCTGAAGCCTTAACCATGCCACCTTATACTTGGGGCTCCTCCAAAAGGGAGGCAAGTGTATCTACAAGTGTTAGTGTAAGGTCTGCTCCCACGAACCTTAACCTGGTAGTTTAAGATTGGCTTTTACCCTGTGGGCCCTAACTCAGTCCCAGCACCCTGGGACAGGAGCTGCCATTCAATCTGTGACTCCACCCTTGTGCCAGAGCAGGGCTGCCACATTAAAACAGGGAACACCCAGGCTGCTGGCTGCCGTGTCTCTGTGCAGCCAGTAGTTAAGGAACTGAGAAGGCAGCTCTCAGGAGCCCAGGGCAATCATTAACCAGGGCAGGGTGGTTGGAGAGCGGGCAGAAGTGGGCTCAGCACCCCCAGGGCTTCTCCCACCTGATGGATCCTGGGGTAACTCTGCAGTCCTACAGCAGGCAGGTGAGGCCTCAGGTGCTGGAGGGTAGAGGCTGGCACTACTACAGTGTCCGGTGATGAGAGTCAGGCAGCCATCACTAGGTGAGGGCACCCAGGGGCACCCCTAGGGCTTTACCAAGTGTCATTTGCTCAGAACCTGCCCCGCCTTGGTCCCCTCCCACATGATCAAGACAGAAGAGAGGACAGACAACAGCCCTGGGGCTTACAGCTGCTGGGAAGGCAAATAAGGCCCCTGGGTTTGCCTCAGACTAGGTGCTAAGGGCAAGCCTGAAAGGGGAGAGGAGCTGCATTCACCAGGGCACACACAATTAAAATCACAAAGCAATAGTTCACAAAGCAATAGTTCCCGTTATTTAGTACATTCTTATTCTGGCTGTGAATGAGGCATCACCATTCCTGCCTGAGAGATAAGACTCAGACAGGTTAAAGCCCCAACCCAAGGTCACACCACAGCAGGTGAAGAGTGAAGACAATACTTAGGGCTATGCCTCCTTCCCCTGCAGAATTAAATGGACCCACTGGAAGTCAGTAGTGAGGGTCCAGAGCCTCTAGGTCTAAGGGGTGTGGGAAGCCCTTCAGCTCCACATCAGAGCTCAGTAACCTAGTGGGAGGGATCCAGGGAGAAGGCCGGAGAGGGTGTGCCCAGAGAGGCATCCCGAGTGCCCCCCCAATACAGGTGGCTCTTTGGGTTGCCAGCACCCGCCAAGGCCAGAAGGACAGGGGGAGGGCTGTAGGGGGACAATGGGCCACCCCTCCCCCAGAAGGCCAGCTGCAGTCTCCAGCCTAGAGAATTCCCCTCAACTGCTCAGGTGAAACCCAGGTGAGGCCCAGGCAGAAGGAAAGCTTTGATCTTATCACACATTCCTGCCCTGGTGTCCCTGTCCCCTCTCCCCCACCTCTGCCTGCCAGGGAGGTGGGAAATCAGGCCCACTTAACCCTTTCCTCCCATGACAAGCCAAATCCAGGCTCTCCCCACTCAGGAAAGTGGGAAGAGAAAAGAGAAGGGAAAATGGCAAGAAAGTGTAACACAGGTGTACCCCCTCACCTCCCTTGCCCCTCCAATACCACAGAGCCCTAACCCAAGCTCTGGGGCCCACCCCATCTTCCTAAATTGAGAGGACCAGAGCCAGGATCAATGGTCCTCTCCCTCCTTTTCTATGTGGCCTTCTCCCCATGGCTCTTTCACACTGACTGCAAACCTTTCAGCCCAGGCTGTGTGGGGTGTGTGGACCCCTCATTGGGCCTGGCACAGATCCAACAAAGTATGAATGTTTGCTGAATGAATAAGCCATAAGAAGACAAAGATCAGGGAGCTAACAGTTTGCCCTGGGGGATCTTTTTTTTTTTTTGTGGGACCAGGGTTCGAACTCACGAACTCACTCACGACCTTGCACTTGCCCAGCAGGCACTTGTGCCTCGGAGCTATCTCCCCAGCCCCAACCCTGGGGGATCTTATGACCGCTGGCGCAGTGCTCACTCACTAACCAGCCGCTGATGACGCCCCTGGCTATTAGTTCAGCACTAGGGACCCACAGGCCTAGAGGTGACCCGTGAGAGGCCTAGAGGTGACCCTTGTGAGGTCTAGAGGTGACTCGTGTGAGCAAATCACTGCAGGAATGATACATAGCAGGAACAGGACAGGTTTCAAGGGGATCTAAGACAGTGGTTCTCAACCTGTGGGTCGCAGCCCCGGCCAGGGTCGAACAACCAAAACACAGGGGTCACCTAAAGCCATCCCAAATCACAACCGTAGCAAAATTACAGTTTTGAAGTAGCCACCAAAAGTATTTTTTGGTTTGGGGTCACTGCAACATGAGGAACTGTATTATGGGGTCATGGCATTAGAAAGGTTGAGGGCTGGCGGGATGGCTCAGTGATCTAAAACGCCTGCTTAGGAAAGCTTAGGTAACCTCAGGGACCATGATTCAATCCCCCGGCACCACAAGCTGTGCCAGCTCCGCCTCAAGGGCAGGCTGAGCCAGCCATAATAAAGAAAGAAAGAAAGAAAGAAAGAAAGAAAGAAAGAAAGAAAGAAAGAAAGAAAGAAAGAAAGAAAGAAAGAAAGAAAGTTTACACATTAAAAAAGAAAGAAAGAAAGAAATTTAAAAAAAAATAGAAAGGTTGAAAACCACTGATCTAAGAGTTCAGTGAGCTCTCCATCATTTATTTCAGGGTCTGGGGCAACTCAAAGTCCCCTTTCCTCAGACTTACTCAGCAGCCAAAGAGAAAGCAAGAGCCTATTCTGTAAGCAGGAAAACGGAGGCCCAGGGAGGAGGGCTGGTAGTTGGCTGGTAACTAAGTGCAGGCCCAGGCCTTGACCTCCGGCCTGCTGGTCTAGCCAGGTACATCTGTCCTCTCAGATGTCTGGGGGACTTCCTCTCATTCTTTGCCAGCTCTAACAACTCCAGCAGCAAGCCGGGGCCTTCCTCCTCTTGCACACCCAACAATACAGACAAAGTGAATCCGGGGTCCAGGAGACAACTCCTGGACCCCTGCCCGTGCTGTCTTCTTCCACCAGCAAATCCTCCAGGCTCTTGGAGCCCACTTCCTCCAGAAAGCCTTTCTAGATGCCTCATACCAAACTTCTCTTTTCCTTCCCTGACAGTCTGCTACATTGTGGACTCTAAGTCACACTGGGACATGACGCTCAGGACTCCTATCTCCAAGAAGACCCAAAGCTCTGGTGTGGTAGGGACTGGGCTTGTGGAGGACTGTGACACTGGCTCTGTGCCCACCTCCTCTTACCCGGCTCTCGGGTCTTGGGGGAAGTCATTGCTTTCTGTGGATTTCTTACCTGGAAAAGGGCACACAATCCTGCCCACAAAGCAAGGGATCACACAGACACCGGCAGATGCCCACCTGGCAGAAAGTGGGCAAAGTGGGCAAAGGAATTGGTGAGTGAATAAAAAATGAGTGGCTGGAAAGGAAGGATGTATGGCTGGATTCTTGAACCTTCTCTCCTCCCCTTGCACAGGTTTCTCTAATGACAGTTTTCAACTTGTACGGAGACTCCACCCCCTGGCTGGGCCACAGGCTTCGTGTCTTATACGTCCCCCAAACCCCTAGTACTGAGAGGCCCACAGGCTGGCCCAGAGCAGGCCCTGCTCAGCACAAACACACTGAGCTCCCAACAGCATAAAACGTATGCATCTTAAAGGGAGCTTGGGACCTAACTAAGAAGAAACCCAGTTTCCCCAAGTGGGGGAGCCTCAGTTCCAGGGACAACCAAATCCATCTCTCTGGAGGAGCATTACTGATGAGATGGAATCTAGGTGGCAAAAGGCACCCAAGTACAAGAAGCAGGAGCTAGCGAACCCCGTGCAGCAGACATGCAGCTTGCCAAGGCCAGCCCAGGTCAACCTCCTCTAGGCGGCTGTTTATGGATTTGTTGTCTCTAGTCCCAATGGGTTGGACCCAGACAGAATGACAAAGAAAGAATGACAGACCTGGGAAGAATGACAGCTTTCTCCAGTGCATGCTGAATAACCTGGGCTCCACTCCAAGATGAACCACATACTGGATGGACCATCGGCCAGCCATCCCACACCCAGGCCTCAGTTTTCCCCTCTGCAAAGTGGAGATCAAAAGGCCTCCACAGACCACTGTGGGAACCAAGGAGATGATGCCCTGCAGGGAAGAGTCCTGTGCCAGGCTGGCTCAAGGCAGGTGGCACTTAAACAAGAGATGGTGTAGACCATCACTGAACGCTTACTCGTGACCAAAGGACTGGGTCTCTGAAGAAGAGACCCTCCAGGTGCTGGGGCGGAGAGAGGCCTGGCCTATCCTTAGGAAGCTCCTAGGACTCTGATCCTCTGGCCCAAGGGTCACAGGAAGGCAAAAGAAACAAGAAGAGCTGTTAGAATGACAAGGGCTGGGATTTATGAGGCTAAGTCTCAATCCATGAGCCCAGCAAAGGATCCAAGGAGAGGCATGATCCTAGTCCCTAACTATTTGGAAACCAACCGCCAAACATGGAGAGCGATGAGTCAGCTGGGGGAAGGGGGGGGCTGGAGCGGGCCCCTGGAGGCAGCACCAGGCAGGCGGGAAGGGAGGAGTGGCGTGGGGCCTGGAGGTGGGCTGGGAAGGGGCCAGGGGCAGCTGGCCGTTCCCAGCCCCACCCTAAGTGTGCATGTGTAGGGGGTCACCCGAGGTCACCTGGAAGTCTTCCCCCTACCCAGCCCCAGGCTGCTCCCCTTCCCTACCAACTGGCACTGGAAGAAGACAGACAAAGGTATAAGTATTAAAACATGAGATGCATGGCAGTGACCCAGCCTGGTGGTCTGGAGGCACATCTACCCCACAGCCCAAGCCCAAAGTACAGGGCCAAGCAAGATCGCCCTGGGGCCAGGCAGGATGGCTCAGTGGTCTAAAGCGCCTACTTAGGAAAGCTTAGGCAGCTGCAGGGACCGCGGTTCCATCCTCGGCACCACATGCTGGGCCAGCCTGCCCTGAGGGCAGGCTGAGCCAGCCATAAAAATAAATAAATAAATAAACAAACAAACCAAAGTTCTGAAATAAGAAAAAATAAATAAATAAAATTTAAAAATTAAAAAAAAAAAGGGCCTGGCGGGATGGCTCAGTGATCTAAAGCGCCTGCTTGGGGAAGTTTGGGTGGCTTCAGGGACCGCAGGTTCGATCCCCGGGACCACATGCTGCGCCAGGCCTGCCCTCGGGGCGGGCTGAGCCGGCCATAAAAATGAGTGAATAAACAAACAAAGGTTCTGAAACAAGAATAAAAATATTAAATAAAATTAAAAATTCTTAAAAAAAAAAAAAAGATCTCCCTGGACTCTCCCAAGTCCTGTTTCTGAGAACCCACAGCCAGGCTCGCTGTGCAGCCTATCGGCCCTGGTGAACGAAGGCCAGCTACAGGCTTGGCCTGAGCTCCCAGGGCAAGGTCCTGCCTTGCTAGCTGGACCTAAGGAAGGATGGGGCAGGATAGAAGCTCAGGACGCCCCCTCTGCCGCTCCCCTCAAGACGCACCAACATCCTTTCTGCACCCTGGGGAACCACTTGGCCACTCCTCCCACTGCTCAGAGCCCACCAACTACACACATCTGGGAAGGGGACAGTGCGTCCACAGGCTCCAGCCTTTCCCAGGCCACACCCTGGGGTGTGCCCCCCTCTCTCTCCCCTCCAGGAAGGAGCAAAGCAGGGTGGAAGGGTGGACTCTGTCCTGCAGCTGTGGCTGCGGTGGGGGAAGGGGGGCAGTGACAGATCAGCTGCAGTTGCATCCAGGGCTCTGAGCCTGAGAAAAGTGAGGCCGAGGGAACAGGCTGGGCTGCACCATCCCTCTACCCTGGGTGTGTGGGGAAGGTGTGCCCTGGGGCACTGGGGACCAGAAGTCAGTTAAAATGCTGGAGCTGGGTGTGGTGGTGCTCACCTGTAGGCCCAGCGCTTGGGAGGCTGAGGCAGCAGTAGTGCTACGAGTTGGAGGCTAGTCTGTACTACTTCCTGAGTTCAGGGCCAGTCTGAACTACACATTTTTGAGACAGTGACTCAAACAACAAAGAAACAAACAACAAAGATTACTATACTAGCTCTTGGCTGGCACAAGACCAATGGATCAGTCATCAGCCATGGAACACCTACTACATTCCAGGCATATCCACCTGGATATCTCCTCGCTATCCTGAAATAGACATCAAGATGCCAATTTCACAACTAAGGCTCAGAGAGGTAAAGCAACCTACCCAAGGTCACACAGCCAGACAGGGCTGAGTCAATTTTGACCTTCTTATCTTATCTCTTTCCTTTCACACCAGCTCCCAGGAGAAAGGACTAAGCCTAGTGAAGACATAGGCAAAAGATGGTAGAGTGGGCCTCTTGGCTTGTCCCACATCCTCTGGGCCACAGCAGGGAACAGCAGCTGTTAAGGCAGCACCACAAGGCCCAGAGCCAGAGGAAGCCTGTTCCCAAGCCTCATCGGGAGCTGCCGGCTTCCTCAAGGGCATTGTCTTATTCACTGGACAAAGGCTTACCTGCTCTCCACTTCACACAGCATAAAAGGCAATGAACAAGCCCAGGGCCTCTGTTCATGGAGCCTCATATTAAATGCACAAACATAGAAGCCAGGAGCTCAATCTATAGGGTCCTAAGGATTCAGGACCCTGGTCTCCACAGTCAGGCATTCAGCAAGCACCCCTGGGCTCCAGCCCAGGTCCATGCAGGGCCCTTGGTTGGTCTCCCCGTGCTGCCCTACACCATCAGCCTCTCTCTACCCCCTCTTCAGTGACCCATCTCTGTCTGAGGCAGCCCTATCCTTCCAGATGCTCAAGCTGGAGACTGGGGGATGTTCACCCAAGACCCTTGGCTTAGGCTACACTCAACCCATCAGCCAACACTTCAGCACCAACTTCAGAATATGGTCAGGATTCAACCAATTCTCTCCACTTCCATCACCCTGATGCAAGATCCAGTCATGTCCGGCCTGGAGGAAGGTCTTCTTCCCTTTGCCCCTGGCCCTCCATGCTGCAGCTAGGGTGATCCTGCTCCATACCAGGGCCCTTTAACGACTTTGTCTTCACGTCTGCAGTCCTGCCACACAGGCCCCATTGGCCTTCCTCCAACACACAAGCACATTCTGCCCTCTGGACCTTTGCGTATACTGTTCCCTCTCCATGGAGTACCCTTCCCTAGATGTCTGCAGGGCTCCTGGGCCCCGTTCCTTCAGCTCTCCCTTTGTTCTATGCTACCAGGCTCTTCCTGACCCCACCTCACCCCACTTCATCATTCTCTATCCTCTTCCCTACTTTACTATGCTTTCCCAGTGCTTACCACTGCCTGGCATATTTTATTTATTGCCTGTCTCTTAGCACTAGCTATAATGCAAGTTACAGGAAGGGAGGGAAACTGACTTTTTTGCTCTCTGATGTAACTTCAACTCTAGAACAGGGTCAGATACACAGAAGATGTTCCACAAATATTTATTAAGTGAATTTTTTCTTTTTTTTTCTTTTTTTTTTTGTACAGGGTCTCACTACTGACTCATAGTGATCCTCCTGCTTCTACCTCCCAAGTGCTGGAATTACAGGCGCATGCTACCACGCCCGGACTCCAGCGCCAAGCTCAGCGCGCTCAAGAGCGGGGCCGGCGTGGCAGGTGGGCCCATGAACCGAATCCTGTGTTACCCTAAGTAAGCGCTTAGTCCGCTGAGCTACACCGCCAGCCCTTATTAAGTGAATTTTAAGTCTCATATATATCTCAGGGCTCATTCATTCATGTGACCAAACACCTTTGAAAATCCAGAGCACCAGGGCACCCCTCCTCCACACCACAGGGAAAGGGCTGTGGCAGGAAGTTGGGAGCTCATCCTACACACTTCGCAGGATGCCCCCAGGGATGCTGTGAGGTCCCTGCAACCTGGCACAAAGGGACCCAGAGAAAGGAGGAAAGCCCTATTCTGATGGTGGGTAAGACTGGAAGGCTCTACGTTCCCAGGCCTCAAAGAGCAACCCTGTTCTCAAGTCTTCCATGACAATGCCCCCCTAACAGCCACGAGCCACACCCCTCTCAAAGCCACTATTGACACAGTTCCGACGCCACCAGGCCGGGCAGTGAGGCTGGCGGCTCCCTGCGAATCAAGTTCCACACATACTTCTGGGTTTCAGTCAGCCTGCTCTGGGCGCTCGGGCAGCCAGCCCAGGCCAGAACTGGGAGCAGAAGCGGGTGGCAGGGCCAAAGAGGCCAAGGGCTGGGTTGGGGCAACATTCCAGTGGGCTGGGGACCCCAGACCAGCTGCCCCCTGGCTAGGCAGAAGCAAGATCGAGGTAAGGAAGGCCAACAGGCTAATCAGACCCTTGGGAGCCAGCTCTTCCTCTCCTAGTCTGACCCTCACAACTAGTACTGGACCAAGGAGGGGACAAGAGGGTAGGGCTGGGAGCCACTCCTTGAGGCCCCCAGTGGTCTGAGGGCCCAGTATCCACATCTGGGCTCTAGTGAATCTCTGATTCATCACCCCGATCTCTCCACATCTGGGCAGCCTCTCTTCTCTTTCCTTCCCCTTCCCTCCCCTTCCCTCTCCTCTCTCTCCTCCCCTCCCAGGCTCTCACCCCAAAATTGGGCAGTGCTGAGGGCTCTGCAGACTGGTCCCTGCCTCCAGCCCCAGGGAACTTAGGAATGGCTCTGCCACAGCAGGCAGGGCTGAGGCTCCCACTCACCCCACTGACCTGGCCGCCTGGAAGCCCCAGCTTCGTGAGCAGCCTGTATGCACTCAAGGACCATTTAATAAGAGAAATGAATTCATCAAGCAATTGCAAATGACCACCCTGGAATCCAGGTCCTATGCTCCAACCACCAGCAGGTGTACCCATGAGGCCCCTTGGATACCAAGGCACATCCTGTTCCTCAGTTTCCAAGTCCTTGCCTAGGTCAACCCTGTGCTACCTGAGGCCATAGTCTGACAGGATCAATCCCTGGTATTGACTCTGTGTGTGTGTGTGTGTGTGTGTGTGTGTGTGAGATACTGGGGACTGACTTAACACTGAGCTACATCCCAGTCTCCCCTCTCTCTCTCTCTCTCTCTCTCTTCTTCTTCTTTCTCCCCTTCCTCTTTCAGTTTCACAAGCTGGGCTCAAACTTAGGGTTCTCCTGCCTCAGCCTCCCAGGGTGGTGGGATTAAGGCATGTGCCACCGTATTTGGCATCACTGACAAGTTTAGCAAAATCTCCTGACTGCTGGCCACAAGCAGGCAGAACAGTAGGTGGCGTGGCCAGGGAAGCTTCAGCTGCCTTTACACCTTGGCTCTTCCTTCAGTATGTGAGCGCCTAAGTCACTTGGCAAATGCTTTCACCTCCTGGGAGCCTCAGTTTCCTCTGCCGGAGGGCAGGAACATAGTGGGAGCAGCAGCCTGGTACATTCAACAGATACATTTTCTGAGCACCTCCCCCACCTCAGGTGCTAAAGAAGTGAAGGTGAACAAAGACATGCCGTGCACCTCTGGAGCTTAAGCAGGACAGAGGACACAGATGGGTGGACGAGTACGTGTCAGAAGGTGACAAGAAGCACAAACAGTGGGGGCAGGGGCTTAGCTTAGTGGTGGAGCACATGATCAGCTTGCGTTAGACCCTGGGTTCAATCTCTAGCATTGGCCAAAAAAGGGGTGGGGTGGGGGAACACATGATGAGCCAGGACCTGTGAAGGAACAAAGACAGAGGGGCATGTGGACTTAGGGACAAGAATTCCAGGCAGAGGGAGTAGCTGATCCAAGGCCTTGAGCTAGGAGCATGTTCAGCAAGTCCAAGAAACGAAAGACCAGTGCAGCACGGCGTGGGGAGGCCGGCCTCTCTCACAGGCCTCTGGGCCACATGAAGCTAGGCCCCTGGACCTGATTCTCAGCAACAAGGGAAGGAGGGGAGCAGATAGCAACGGAGTAAGGTATGGACTCAGGAACCTAGTACCATTTGGAGCATTTTGTCATCTTCTGGCCTGGCATCCCAACACCCTGCACCACTACTGCCCTCATGCATGTCCCAAGCCCTGAGCCCTGTCACCTCCTGCCACCTTCCTTCTACCATCTCCCTGGTGGGGCCTCAGGCCCCACAGATCCTAACTTGTCTACCTGCAGCCTAAGAACAGGCCCAGGCCAAGCCAGACAGGGCGTTGAAGACTCCCCAGATGCCAGGCATTGAGCCTAAGAGAAGTGTGGGGGGATAGCTCTGCTCCCCTTCCCTCCCCCTGCTGCACATTCTGGGCAAACCCACAGCTGTTCTCTCGGAGGAACCCTCGTGGCACTCTCAACCCTATGTGTCCCACGGCAGTTTCAGTTGGGGGAGCCTGTGGGGATGGGACAGCCTGCTGTATGGAGGGGAGGGTTGAGGTCATGCCAGGAAGGGGAGGCTCCAGAAGCCTCCTCACAGCCTCCCCTGCAAGGAAATCCAGCTGAGGGAGGAAACAGGTATCTCAGCCACTTCCTTCAGCATGGAAAACGCAGCAATCACTATCATGGGCCCCCCAAGACTCCTGTCTCCTGTAGGGCTTGCCCAGGGAAAGTAAGGGCCAGTGCTAGAACAGGAAGAAAAGGGTCAGCCAGTCAGGGAAGGTCATAAGCCAGGCCACCCCACTCCTCAGAACTGAAATTACTCCCATATATAATCACAGACCACTGTCCTGACTTCCTGTCTCTTGCTCCCAGGGGAGCCTACCTCCCCATGTCCCAACCTCTCCCACCACTCCTGCTTTGTGGACACAAATTGAAGGGCACAAGAGGTCAAGGGCCAGGGCAAGGAGGAGCTCAATACTTGCTAAAATAGCTGACTAAGAAGCTGATCTCACTTAAGACTCAGCAAACTTCTCACACCCATTTTATAGATGTGTAAACTAAGGTTGAAAGAGACTTGCTGTGGGGTCACACAGCTAGAAATTCAAACTTGGGTCTGTAAGGTTCTGAAGGCCAAACTCTCTCCAGCTTCCACCAACCAGGTTGGTGCAACAATGAAGAACTCATACAGCTGCTTTAGAAGATCCCCCAGATGCAAAGGATTATGGCCTACATGCCTGAGTTTTGGAAAGACACAAATAGGGCCTGTCCTGGTTCATGACACAAGCCCAGCCCTACCATGTGCCAGTACACTGGTGCACTGTAGGTGCCAGGCAAATATCTGCACAATGAATGAACCTCTGGTCTCCCCGTGGCTGCCACAGCACTTTATTCAATGGAGGTCCATTGAATGAACAAGTGAATGAGAAGATCCGTGCAGGCTGGGAATTTCTGTGGAATTCTTCAGGCACACAGCAAACAGCTCCACCCACCACCCCTGCCTTTGTACGGCCCAAGCATGGAGGAGCCCTTGATCAAGGGGACAGAGCACCGAAGGTCAGGAGACGGCTGGCCACGGAAGACATTCCAGGTCTAGGTTAGGGCCTTAGAGAAAACAAGTCTGTGTGCCTTTAGCTGCAAGCACAGGTCAATGGGAAGCAACTGCAGGTTCTGGAAGCTACCCAGATAAGAAGGAGAAGAGAGGTGCTGGGAAGGTGGGGTGAGAGCAGTGGGGGGTCAGATCAGAGTGGGGGGTTAAGAGTGACTCAGGAGAGCAGAGGTGAGGGAGGGCCAGCAAGGTAAGGGCCAGGACTCAGTCACTGGGTAAATAGTTTTCCAGATGGAAAAGTCACTCTCTTAGCTCTGAGGACAAGAGCAGCGATGATGACTCTCTGGGAGTACCTCAGAGAGTGTGGGGTGTCTCTGTGGTTCACCATCACAGGCTCAGATAGGCCCCACCCACATCTGCCACCAGCTCCCTCCCCTCTGACCCACCTCAAGTTCTGGCAGGTCCTGGGGGGTAGGGGTGGGGGTGGGGGAGAGGGTGTTTCTCCTGGCCAGGTGCCTTCCAGGCCTGGGGATTCATGGCCCGGGAATCCTCCTCTCTTCATGATGGGTCCATCTAAGCCCAGGACTGAACTATAAGGGAGCTGCCTCTGTACTCTGGGGGCCTGGGAAGAGGAAAGCTGGGGAGACTGAGCGGCTCCAAACACAACAGGCCCTGCTTCTACCATCCTGGGGCTGTGCATTTTAAGGCCAGGCATTCTGAGATCCTTTTACCCATGTGGGGCTGACCCTAGAGAGGCTTGCTGCTTCCCCGAGGCTACATAGTCACTCAGTGAAGGGCAGGGATTGAGTCAATTCCTGGGATATATGACTCCAGGGCCTAGGGTGTTCACCCAAGCCTCAAGTTTTATTCCAAAAGTTCTTTACTTGTGCCTGCCTGGTTATAAGGCGCCCCAGGGAGACAGACATCACGGTACGGTTCCACTGTCAGGGTCTGCATTACAGCTGAGTGCCCCTCTGCCAAGTTGGCACAGAAAGGGGCTCTCTCATCCTGCCAAGTTCCCACCCTCCTCGAAGTTTCTCCGCTGGTCCCCATGAACGGCAGGCCGGGCCATGCCCAGCGCAACTCAGAGCCTCCCGCAACGTGGCCACAAGACCCACAGGCGTCCACGCGGGCTGGCCCTGACCCTAACACCACGCAGGGTCCCTCGGGGCAGTCCCACTCCGTAGGGTGGCGCTCCCTGGTGCCGGCCCCGAGTGTTCAGCTGGGATCGCCGGCCCCGGGCCACAGTTCTAGCCAAGCAGCCTCCAGAGACTCCGCCAACTTGATGGGTTCTCCATGCCCCTCGCCCCTCCGTCCCACACACTCACCGCGAGCAGCCGCTCGTGCAACAGGAGCGCCAGCAATAGCGTGCCTGCCGCCCGCCGCCCCATGGCCCGGCCTCACTCGCTGGCCCGCTCGGCGCCGCTCGCAGCCGGCCGCTCGCTGTCCTGCGGAGTCCTCGGGACAGCTCAGCCCGCTCCCACCGCCCCCGCCCCCGCCCCGCCCCTCCCCTCCCGCGGGCGCTCCACCCC
>PVJA010003917.1:0-82865 GCA_004027025.1 Myocastor coypus | reverse complement strand
TCATTCATTCATTTATGGTGCTGTGGGTTAAAACCAGAGCCTTATGCACTCAAGGCAAGAACTCCACCACAGGGCAACGTCTTTAGCCCTGTCTCACATTTTATTACAAAAATATTTATTTTCTGAGAGATCCAGCCATTTGTTTTAATCTTCTTTATTGCCTGTGTTACATATCTCATTGCTTATTTTATCATTATTCTCTACCTACTCATCATGTGTAGCTGAATTTAACTTATCTGAGTTTCTTAAACTGACCCTGTACTGAGACCACTGATTGCTTTATGTAGATATTTAATGCCCTCATGAAGCTCTTGGCTGGCACTATTTTGTCTGTCTCCACACTTGCTGATCCATTCAATGCTATTTTAACTCAGTTTGATTTTTTTTTAATTTTCACTATATTTACTGCTTCACCTGTGATTTATTTATTTATTTATTTTTGAGAAATTGTTGTCATATAAATATCCCCCTTTTTCCCCCCTTTTGATTCTTGGGACCAGACATCAGACTCAGAACATTCCATAGGCCTGCAGATTACCCTACCACTGGGCTATACCCTCAGTCTTTTCAGTGATGTCAAACTGAACTCTAAATTCTACTTTAACATTCTAGTCATCAAACGGCACGCGTCGCATTCTGGCCGCCCATGGGCTCTTCCCGGAGGCTATCTTTGGGCTTGATCTGCTGCATCAGCTCCTTCACAGCCTGCTGCCTGGCCCCACAGGTTTGGGACTTATAATCCCACAATTCAGCTCTTCAAAAATCTCACACAGTCTACACTTACACACACAATTATACACACTCGTTTTCTTTCTCTATTGGTTCTGTTGCTTTGGAAAACTGACAAATACAAATTTTGGCTCCCTGAGGAAATGTTCTCTATGGACCTGGCTAGAAGCTCTATTACTGTGTTTGGGGGAGGATTTTTGTATAGCTGTGAGTTGGGCACGTTGGTTGAGACTGCTAGCCAACTCCCTCACATGCTTTTTATTCTCATTTTCTCCTCATAGATTTAGTGGGAACTTGGTATCCACCCATAGTTGTGGACAAATCCACTCCTCATTACCATTTCTGTTAGATTTTTCTCTGTGTACGTATTTTGAACACTACTAACAGGTGAAGGAAGGTGTAGGTTAAAACATAGTGACACATTAGCACCTTTATCATTAAGAAATGGGTCCCCTTGTCCCTGGAAACATTCTTCTCTCTTAAAAAATGCTTTCCTTGATATCCATATAACAAGTTTAGATTTCTTTACACTAATTTTGAATGGTAGATTTCGCGGTTTACGTTTAGCCTTTTCTCTTTCTCTAGAGAGAAAGAGAGTCAGTTTGCTGCAAGGAGCATATTACTGGATCTGCTTTGCATCCTGCATGAAAGCACTGCATTAGTGTTCTGGTAATTCATGTATAGTCATGTGACTGTTCATATTTGATCCACACTTACTCTTTACCTATAGTTTTCTATTTGTCTCACTTGTTTTTTGTTCCCATTTATTTGGTGAGCAATTAGAACAATAAACTCCATGGTTGTCTTTCACCTTCCACTTTGTGTTAGAAGTCCGAAGATAGGGGAGCTGGGGAGATGGCTCCGAGGCACAAGTGCCTGCTGGGCAAGTGCAAGGTCGTGAGTTTGAACCACGGTCCCACAAAAAAAAAAAAAAAAAAAAAAAAAAAAAGAAGGCCGAAGATAGAACCAACAGGAAGCATGTGTCTAACAACACCCGTGGTTTTCTTTCATAGCTCACAGAATTGAAAGCAGGAGAGTCTGCAGTGGCCCTCCATGCGCTGGACAGCCAGGGAAATCCACGAGCTGCTCAGCCCAATAAGATGAAGCTGTAAAGCAAGAGGGGTCAAGATGCACCACCGACTAACTCCCTGGAGAGTCATGGATCAGAATCTCCACTAAAAGGCAGAAGAAACTATACACCAAGGTCTAAATGCATCAGATTGGAGCTCTTCCAAAATGGGTACTTCCTTCTTTGTCTTTTTATTCTGTCCAGGCTACAATCCAACAGACAGTTGCCAACATACCCAGCATGAATCTTTCCCTTTTGCTGAACTACATGTCAATCATCTGTTGGCACGCCCCCATAACTCTGATGCACCAATGTCTAAGCATGTATCATCCCATTCAAATGGTTATCAATAGATGCAGAAAAAGATGCGGTAAAGCCTAGCACTCGTTCATGTTTAAAAAAAAAAAAAAAAAAAAAAAAGAAAAGAAATCCTACAGGAAATCAGAATAGACGGTCTATCTCAACCTTACAAAAGCCATCTATGACAAACCGACAGCCAACATCATATTAAATGATCAAAAACTGAAAGCTTTCACTCTAAAATTAGGAACGTGTCAAGGGTGCCAACATCACCAATTTTGTTCAATACACTTGTGGAAACATTAACCAGAGCAATCAGACAAGAGAGTGAAATGAAAAGAATAAGCACTGGAAAGAAAGAAGTGAAATTAACATGATTTAGAGATGTAATGATACTCTATGTTGAAGACCCAGACTCCCCCAAAAGAATTACAGAGCTAATAAGCAAACTCAGTATCATAGCAGGATACAAAGTTAGCATTCAAAAATCAGTGGCATTTCCATATACAAATAACAAACTCACTGAGAGGTAAACTAGGGAAACCATGCCTTTCACAATAATGCCTCCCCAAAATACTTAGGAGTTAATATCACAAAGAAAATAAAAGAGTTGTACTTCAAGAATTACAGTACCCTGCAGACTAAAGCACCTGCTTAGGCAGAGTGCAGTGGCCAGGGTTCAATCCACGCCATGTCATGCCAGCCCTGCCCCGGGGTTGACTGAGATTGGACACAGTGGTATCAGCCTGTAATCCTAGCACTTGGGTGGCTGAACAAAGGAGAATCACTACAAGTCTTAACTACATAGTGAGACCCTGTGGACCCTGTACTAAGATGTGTAAAAAAGGAATCATAGTATTCTAAAAAAAGAGATTGAAGAAGACTTCAGAAAATTGAAATCTATCCCTTGCCGAAGGATAGGAAGAACCAACATTGTGAAAACGGGCATATTCTCAAAATTATTATATAGATTTAATGCAATCCTAATCAAAATAGCATTAGTATACCTTGCAGATCTAAAGAAAACATTCTTAAAATTTATCTTGAAGCAGTAATGACCTAGAATAGCAAAAGCAGCGCTGGTCAACCAAGGCAAGGCAGGAGGTATCACATTCCCTGTATTGAAATTATACTACAATGCTACTATGGTAAATTAGCATGGCATTGGCAAAAAAACAAAAACAACAAAAAGAAACTAGACCTGGGGATCAGTGGAACAGATTAGAATATGCAGGCAAAACCGCAGGCGCATTCAGCCACCTTATCGCTGATAAAGTGGACAAACGTGTTCACTGTAGGAAAGAGAGACTGTCTAATAAATGGCGCTAGAGAAACTGGCTTTCTGCATGCCCAAGAGTAAAACTACACTCGTGTCTGTCATCGTACACTACACTAAAGTCAAAATGGATTGAAGACCAAAATATCAAAACAGGGACACTAAATCTACCAGAATAGAATTATGCTAGAAATCTTTAAGACTTAGGAGTAGACAGAGAGTTCACGAACAAACACCAAACTACATGGGAAATACTTCAAAGAATCAATAACTGGGATTTCATCTCACTGAAATGCTTTTGCATATCAAAAGAATCACCAACAGAGTGAAAGTAAAGCCCCATGAATTGGAAAAAAAAAATCCTAGCCAATTGCCCCTCACACAAAGGACTTTTATCTAGAACATATAAAGAATCTTAAAAAGTCAGGTCTCAAAAATTCAAAGACCCAATCCAAAAATAGGCATATGAGATGCATAGACACTTCTCAGATTAAAAAAAAAATACAAACAGCAAATAAAAATATGCAAAAGTGTTAAACATCATTGGTCATTCCAGAAATGCAAACTAAAACAGCACCAAGATTCCATCTTATGCCAGAAAGAATGGCTGTCATTAAGAAGTGAACCAATAAGAAATGCTGGCAGGGCTGCTGGAGAAACCTCTCCCACGGCTGGTGGGAGTGTACACTAGTGCAGCCACTGTGGAAGTCAGTGTGGAGATTTGTGACAAAGCAAACAAACAACAACAACAACAGAAGTATGACTAGAGGTCCAGACCAATCCAGTTATTCTCCTTTTACGCATTTCTCCGGAAGAATGAAAATTGTCATACTGCCACAATATATGTGTGCCCCTGTCTGTAGCAAGACGGTTTGGAATAGCTAAGACTTGCGCATAGCCCAAATGTTCATCAACAAAGGAAGGGGTAAAAAGATGGAATATTTTTACACCATAGGGCATTGCTCAGCTATAAAGAAAGGTAAACCCAAAGCTTTTATAGATAATATACTACAGGTAAGATAATTGTACTACTAATTTCCATTAGTTAACTGAAAGTTAGCGTTCATATATATTGTTTGATCAATTTTGCACAGATTCGTATATCTAGTACTCTGATTACTAGTAATCTGCTAAAAGCAAGCCACTTTTATTCATTTTAAAGAGAACTAAAATAATAATAAAAAACATTAGAAACAATACAGAATCTCATTAAACAACATTGAAGTTAATAAGTAATACAAAAACGATTGTTAATTTCCTATCATTTTGTTTTGAAATTTTTGATAATTTTTATTGTTTTTTAAATCTTTTTTGAAATATAATAAACAAATTGATATATCATCATTAACAGTCACCTCTCTCTCTCTCTCTCTCTCTCTCTCTCTCTCTCTCATCGTCATCTGTTCTGTGTTTTAGTGGCTTCTTTGGAGTTTTACTAAACTCGCATGCCTCCTCACAGTCTCATTTCAAGCAATCTGAAAAGTCTTTACACACTATGTAAGTGTAGGTAGTATTCTTTGTTGGTCCTCAGGAAAATGTTGTCATATTATCATGATACCATATTTCCGTATATATTTTGTACTTCAAACTCATTTCTACTTGATTACCTTTAAATAGCTGAGTATGAATATAAGGGATGTAAAAATCAGGAGCAATGTTTATGTCTATACACATAAGTATCCCTCCCAGGGTTATTCATTCTGCAATTTCAATTTAGAATTCTATGAGGCATAATGTGTGACGTTTCTTTAAGGTCTCCTCATATCTATTTGCACACAGCTGGGTGATGACACATACCCTAAGATCTCTTAAGTTTGGAAAGTTATCTTCCTTTCACATCCCTTTTTGAAAGTGTGTTGGGTGTTAATACTGTGGCCTTCTAGAAAAAAAGGAATTGCCTGAGGACAAGAATCTGTGTGAATCCTGTCTGTGGGAAGCCAGTCTTCTCCAATGCTCTGTATCTGTAGCCCTGGGGTCCCAAAGTGACAGCTCCTACAGTCATACTGTGCTCTTCTCTCCATTTCGCTTGGGTCCTTTCAAGAGTTTTCTGTGGTCAGGAGGAGACAGTTCCATTCCATTTTGCATGGATTTGATGTCCTCCACAAGTGTCTTTATTTGTAGAATATAGAATGTAGCGACACCAGTCACATGTCCTCCAGAGTGACCCAGTCCACGCTCTGTGTGCTCCTACACAGCAGGGTCAGTACTTCCATCCACCCTACTGTATTCCCCTCACCAACGTCTCTTTGTTTCCTGATTCCTATCAGTGCCTTCCAAAGTTAGGATATGAACCATACTGCAATATCCAGGGACCTCATTGCAAATATCCTATTGTTATTCACCAACTTGGAACTGTGCTGAGAGTTTGATCAGGGCTGTGGGTGAAGAGGGAGAGGGAGATAAAGAGAACTAATCTGTCCTTTGCTATTTTTCTATACCATTGTGTACAAATATTTTTGGTCACTCAGGAAATGTTTTTATCCTGTGATGCATTCTTTTGCCAGCCTTTAGATTGCTGAACATGCCAAGACATAAATGATACTCTCTGGTCAGATAATACCCATGAAGAGCCTTTCATGCCAAAGAATGTTCTTCTGTTTCTCTGTGCTTGCTTGCTTTCTTTCTTTCTTTCTTTCTTTCTTTCTTTCTTTCTTTCTTCCTTTCTTTCCTTTCTTCCTTTCTTCCTTTCTTTCCTTTCTTCCTTTCTCTCTTCTTCCTTCCTTCCTTCCTTTCTTATCACTCTCTAGGGCTTTTGATGAAAATAAAGTATGAAATAACCCCAACATACAATTTATAATAATTTCTTATTCCAAATTTATTTTACTTGATTTTCTCTCCATATTATTTTAAAAATCAATGCAATAAATATATGACCTATCTCTGACCTATTGATAATCTTTCCATTCATTAATCTCCAAGATATGAAATTTTAAACTCCTCACATCATTATGTAGAGGAAGAATCCCATCCGATAGTAAAGCAGCCCTGAGAGCCCATCACCTGACACTGGCTTCCTGTCTCAAGCACTGGGAACTGCATGCTGTATTCTGTCGCGCAGATAGATGGCTGGGCGCTTCTGATATGTGGACAACACATGAATATCAAGTGGAAGTCAAGATTGATGATGCGTTATGTCCGGCGAGTACAGAAACGATTCATCATGGCCCTTGCACCTGACTTGCCAAGGAACAAAATGTAGATACCTCAGAAGTTCTTTTTCTAATAAAGATAGCATTTCCATATGCAATTCCTGGTTCAGTGGGACTATTGAAATTTTATAGACAAAAAGTATGCATTGCTTCTTACAATGAATGAGATATCATTCCTATCTCTGAGACAAAAGACAGTTTTAAAATGTACACATGAAATATGCTGTAAATATCCATCACTTTTCTAGGCACTTCCATAGTATTATTTCATTCAGTCATTGTAGAGGGTTAAAATAGGAAGTGCTATGCTTAAAGGAAATCATTATAAACTCTAATAGAGTATACTTAACTAAACAAGAAAATACAGGTTTTTATAGGTTAAGATGATTTCTCATAGTAACATTGTTAACTAGTGAAATTTTAATTCAAAACTCACAGCACTTGAACCGTGACTAATGATCATTTTCATGTAAGAAACACACCAAAATAGCCTAACTGGGGTCCGGCCAGATCCTCAGCTGTCTAAAGTGCTTGCTCAGGCGAGCTTAGGCAACCATAGAGATGGTGGTTCGATCCCCAGTACCACATGCTGTGCCAGCGCCACTCCCAGGGCAGGCTGAGCCAGCCATAATATATAATAATAATAATAATTAATAATAATAATAATTAATAATAATAAATAGCCTAACTGGTTTAATAGTGGTGAGATAACACAAAGCAAACAAACACCCAAATAACATTAACACCAATGCGAAACAGTTGTCGTCGGGCAAATGTGGGGCGATATGTAGAAGAAAAACTATTGACTTGAATTTATGATAAAGTATCAGAATTAAGACTCTGCTTTCAGCTAAGTTAGAGAAAAAGACTGCAGCGGCTTTCTCACTAAAACAATGACAATGACACTAATAGCGACAGCAGCAGCAGCAGGAGCAGAACAACAAGAGGGACACATTCCGAAGTGTAGCAGCCTTGCAGAACCACTAAGAATGGACCAGGACTCGCGAGAGCTGGGGAGACCTTCGCTGCCTGCGCCTGCTGTCTGGAGGGTCAGGGTCACCTCACAGAGAACGAAAAGCCAGGCAGGATGCAGGACTCAGCTTTCGTCAAGAACAACAGACGGTTAGGTCTGGCAAAGCTGGGCACTGGTCACAGGGCCAAGCATTTGCGGCGGGACCCCCGCAAGTTGGAGCGTGCAGAGCCTGCAGACTTCACTTCAGGCTGAGTGCAGCCCATGAGTGATCCGTCCACAGAAGCGTGGAGAGGCGTGGAGATACTGGTCTAGAACAGAAGGGGGAATATCTCTAGGGCTCCCAAAGACAGACTCAAGCTTGTTGTCTCTGGCTATCACACATCCACATGGTACCCACAGGCAACAGGAAGGGGCCTGGAAGACAGGGGCAGCAAGGAGAGAAAGAGAACAGAAGAGAACTAAGCAGCACTGTGTGCGTGTATCAACTTCTCCAAGTGAATGCGGTCTTTATTGAATGGAAACACAACTTACCAAGATTGTAAACAGAGTCAACTGGAAGAAGTTTAGGGAGGTATGCGCAGAAAGAAGGTTTAGGGTCACGGGCAGTCCACGTTCAGCAGCAAACAGGCTGCTCGGGCTGCGACGCCCCATAGTGTATGACCATCAGTGTAAACTAAGGCCATAGGGTTACAAGCCAGAGCTTGTCCTGGGCAGGGCAGCAATTTAGACAAATCCGGTTTCAAAATGTAAAAATGGAAGTGTTGAGCATGTGGCTCATTGTGAAGGCCCTAGTTTCCATCTCCAGTATCTAAAGGCTCGGGAAGGTGGCACACACCAATAATCCCAGTGCTGAGGAGGCTGAGGCAGTAGGATCACTAGGAATTTGAGCTGTGTAGTGTGCCCTTCTACCAAATACATAAATAAAACTTTTAATTTAAAAAAGTGTGGGTGATGAATCCACTGTGGGGCTCAAAATGATCATACTTATAAGTGGAGTAGGCAGATCAACATTTTCAGTAGTGAGGACTGTACAGTTAACTAAAATGCTGACACTCCTGGACTGTAATTAGTCATATGTGCATATGGCAAGACTCAGAGCAGAGACTGCCAAGGAAGGCCTAAAGAGATGCACAGAGAACATGACTGGTTTCCATAATCTATGTAACATCAAGCAGTCCAGAGGAAGAAAGGGATGGAGGGGTAGAGGAACAATAATTAGAAACCACAAATTTAAAAAATAACAGAGTTGCACAGAGGAAAGGGATTGACAAGGTATAGTGTGCCTAAGGAGAGTCACCCAGAGAGAAAACATTTTCTCAGGCTTTCACAGAGAGCGAACTGGTCAATCAATGGCTGTGATTCACCCAGACGGCTGACACTGACAACAGTTCTACTAAATGCTATACATGGTTTCAAGGTAAATCCTAAGGGATTTGACTGACCTTAACAGATACAAAAACTTGTTTTGTTATATAAGTCTTGCTTCAACTTGGCCTTAACTATCCAGCAGAAAAGTTTAACCTCGCAGCATAAAAAGTAAAGCCAGATAAGTATGCTGAACTGTAATAGGCTCAAGTCAGCAGCTTCTGACATTGCCAGTTCTGCTGATAACCCATTACTATTATGGAATATTGGACTATGCATAGAGTTACTTTCTCTTAGCTCACTGAAAAGAAAGATTTGTACCAATAGTGTTTAGAGAAGTTATCATGGCTGCATCTTGTACCCTGAACAACGCTATAAAGACAACAATATGCATGATATGAATTATTGTGGCTGTCCTACTAACAGGTTTTGAAACTGGCTCATTATGATTTCTTGTTAAAAGCGATAAAATTATAAAAAAACATAAAATGGCAAACTTAGGAAATGACACATTCGTAGTTACCCTAAACTTTACATGACTTAAAAATATCACTAAAAAGTAAGATTTGAAAAACCCAAGATAATTGATCACACTGATGATTTGGCTAAGAAGTCTCGCCCAGTCACAAACCGAACTCAAGGTAAAAGAAAGAAAAGCATCGTATCATACCAGCCGTAATAAAAGGCAAACAAGAGATGGCATAGCAGAGCCTGGAAAGTAAACTTTAAAGCAGATGAAATACTTAGACATATTAGATAGAGTAATAGATGAGAATATCAGAAAGAAATATTGATCTTAAATGTCCATAAAATAATGCCATGTTAAAAATGCTATATTAAAATCAGTGCATGCAATAAATAAATCCATAAGTACAATTTAATACTCCAATGAGTTCCACTTAGCAAGTTTTGGAATGGCTAGACCAGAAATGATCAAGGATATATAAAATCTGAACACCACAATCAGCTTCATCCAGCGCATATCTACAGAGCCCTCTACCCAAGGACAGAATGCACATGGGTTTCAAGTTCTCCTATGGCATTCACTAAGTGGACTATGTTCTGGAACATTCCACAGAACTCACCAGATTTGGAAGAATTGAAGTAATGCAGAATGTGTCGCCATAGTCTAAGAAAGTCAAAGTCACTAGGAGAAACAGGAGAGTTTAAGAAGACGAAAAATTTGTAAGTGTGTCAGTAATGCTTGTGTCCAAGAAAAAGTCATTACAGAAATGAAAGAGAATATTAAACTGAAATAAAATGAAAAATAATATGGCAAATTTGTGGGACACAGCTAGAGTAATACTGAGAGGAAAATTTAAATTTATGCTTCTCCAACCTATTTCAGGAAAGCGGAAAAGGTTCCAATCAATAAACTCTCATTTCAGAGACATAGAAATAGAGGCACGGTATATTGTAAAGTAAAAGGAAGAAAACAATAAAACCAAGAGTCGAAATGAGTGAAATGGAAAAAAAAAAAAAAAAAAAAAAAACATAACAACAATAGCGCAAAATCAATGACATGAAAAACTAGCTCTTTGAAAGAACTGTTATCCATGGCTCTTGCCTGGACCTAGAAAGAAGGCAGCAGATAAAAATGACAAATATCAAACTGCGGTGGAGAGCGTCGGTACAGAGCCTGCGGAGCAAAGCCGTGCTAAGGAGTTATCATGAGACAGTGGAGCTCCTACATTCATTATGCTGGGAAAAAATGGACCAAGTCTTGGAAAGCCCCCAAGTAGCACACTTCGGCGAGATGGAGTCGACAGTCTGTACCTCCCCCTACGAGGTGCAGTTTCTGACATAGCGAGGTTGGACGGTCGGGTGGCGCATGCCCAGAACCTGGGGTACGACATCAATGTTAAACGAATTCGTTCAGCAAGAGTGGAAGAAGCCTTCCAGCTCTTTTTCGTGTAACTGTATTTCCCAAACACCAAACTAGAGGGAGAATATCCAAGGCCTCCTGTCTTGCTTATCCTCCTCTGGTTGCTGGGAGAAACACCCGACACTCAAAATGAGGGAAGGAGAGGTTTATTGGGCTCACAGTTACTGGAGGCTTCAGTCCGCACTCAGCTGGCTCCAGGGCAGAGAGGCACATGGCAGAGGGCAGCCTTCCATGATGGTGGCCGAGAGCAAGAGCGCAGGGCAAGAGGTAGCAGCAGCCCAAGCAGCTAACTTCTCTTCCTCCCTTACATGGAAATGCAAATCATTTGCCCCAGGGGAGGGGCAGCACCCATCTTCATATCAGTTACAACTTTCAGCAACCTCCTCGTGACTGCATGACGCTTTGGTGGGGACACCTATACACAGACCACAACGCCCTCCCCAAAAAGATAGAGAACTACACATGACAGGAAATTAAGTTCAAAAATTTCCCACAAACCATGGAGAAGAGAAATCCAGAGCCATCTTTAAAAATCACACCATGGTCAAGTGATTCTACTCACGAGATGCATGGTAGGTTTAACATTTGGAAGACCATCAATGTCACTGTTGGGTCCACTCCAACATTTCTGCATTGCCCCTTCCCCTTTAAATATGCCGAAAACAAAAGTTAACTTGATTGTGGTGACTGAAATACATGAGCATTTGGTAACATGCAGCGTCTGCTCCCTCTACAAATTCTCAACTACATAGAGACAGAGAGAAGTTATCTCTGCCTGAAAAGATTTAATAAAAATAGCTACATTTAATGTCATGCTTAATGGCTAAAAACTGAATGCTTTCTTGATAACATCAAGGTCAAGGCAAACACGTCTGCTCTTCGTAAGCTAATTCAACAGTGTTGGAAGTCCAAGCTATTGCAAAGGGATTGAAGACTGGGAGGGAAGAAGTAAATCTGGCTTTATTTTTTCGGGTGACAAAACTGTGTATAAAATTTCAGAAAATCTACTGACCAGTATTAAATGAGCTCCACAAGGTGATGAAAGCAGGGCTGAACACATGGGCTGACTAAGTGTTTATATATATTTTAAAAGTAATAATATTTTGAAAATAGAAGACAGCCGAGAGATTGCAAGGAGTTCCACTTCGGGCAGAAGAGGTCTGCGTGATTATGAAAACAACTCCTCTGGTGATGGGTCTGCCCAACATTTTGAAGATTGTTCATACCAAAATCCACATGTTGGGTAAAAATAGGCAGGTTATTAGATACACCCGGACACACAGAAATGG
The DNA here is from genome assembly GCA_004027025.1 of Myocastor coypus. Taxonomy (NCBI): domain Eukaryota; kingdom Metazoa; phylum Chordata; class Mammalia; order Rodentia; family Myocastoridae; genus Myocastor; species Myocastor coypus. Next base: position 70,830 of record PVJA010003917.1, on the reverse strand, counting down.
CTGCAAGCGAGACTAGGAAATGAGGTAGCAGGATGAGTGGTGGATCGCAGCACCCTCAAAACCAGAGTGGCACACGGAAGTTTTGTAAGGCAACAGCCATTCCCATGATTGGGCAATGTGTACACAGAACCACTGGTTTACTTATTCCAGCCCTGTGTGAATCCATAATAATGCAATGCAAATTTCTTTTCTTTTCTTTTCTTTTTTTTTGTGGGACCAGGGTTCGAACTCACGACCTTGCACTTGCCCAGCAGGCACTTGTGCCTCGGAGCTATCTCCCCAGCCCTGCAATGCAAATTTCAATAGTGAAAAAGACAGTGTAGGTAGCATCAAAGGCTTACTTAATTTTCTGCAAACAAACCTGGGATGCAAAACTAATAAGGCTGTCTCTGGGTGCGTCTCTGTTAAGCCTTCCACTGTTCTGTCTTCACTGGGAAGCTGAACAGTGCATTCAAGAATCCAGCTTAGAGCTTTGGGAGATGCAATGTGCTGAAAGCAGTTAGGCTTGGCCTGATTTTAAAACATTTTAATCTGTATTCCAGAGACGTTACAACTATAAAACACAACAGCCCCACCCCTCCACAGTTTCTGAAAAGATTCACTTGTACTCAGACACTATTTTCAGATACTGCCCCTGTGTGAGAGATAAAATATTAGAACATATGCACCGATTTGTGGAAGAGCAAGGGAAAGAAATAAACAAAAAACCACAGGCAGAGCACGCAGCCCCACAAACAGATTTAAAGAACTTCCACCATGTAGTCCTTGGATGTTTTCTTTCTGTGAGAATTCGCATCAACCCCAAGGCCAGTAAGTTCTTCGTTCTCTTTGTAGGGCCTTAAACACGTGGTTTTAAGATTGCCTCCTCTGTTAGCTTGTGTGATATGCAGGTCTAGCTGCTTGGAAATGCTTTTAACTGTAATATGCATGGCACAATTTATAATCAGAAAAATTCATCTCATTAAAAACCGCTTGTTCTCAGGGCAGCAGCCTGCAGCTCAGGGCAGGCCTCACTGTTAAAACCGCTGTAAGGTTCACATGAGGTGGTTACTGAGAAACTTCACAGGCAGTGTTGCAACCACTTCAAAAGCTTAGATTCTCAAGGATGTGATGTGACGTGGCCTACCAATGGCATACCTAAATACGATTTACATCTGACAACAACTTAAAGTTACACATTTATCATAATTTGAATAACTCGGAAAACATGATTTTAGCAATGTTTCTAATCAATGTACTTTTTTCCTTTATAGTACAGCAGAGAACACCATATGATGATTTGATCATTCCCTAGACAAAGAAAATGTGTAGAATTTTATAAATTAATATGAAATCTTTTTTTATGTATTTAGTACCAGATCTACAGGTTTTCACTACACAGATCAGAGTGGTAGTGACCTCCTGTTTACAGCCTCTCAAGCGCTGGGGTTATAGGCACGCACCACCACACCCAGTCCCATTCGCCGTCTCTGCCTGCCCTGGCTGGGTGGGGCCGGCATAGCACACGAGGGATCAAACCCCAGTCCCTGTGTCTACCTAAGCAGGCACTTTAATTGGCTGAGCATCTGGCTAGCCCTTGAAATCTTTTTATGACAAGAAGCACTACATAGTCTGACATGCTTAGAAATCATTACAGTATCATTAACATAAGGTTAGGTCTTAATAAAGACCAAAGTGGCTTAAAGACATGGTAATTGCAATTTTCAAAACTCAGTAGAAAACTTAGCCAGTTGACTTGTATTTCTAAATGAAAGGCTGATATGATATCCAGAAATAAGGACACCCTTACAAACAGCATTGGTTTGAAAATCCGTTTCTGAGGAAGCTCCACAAGCTGCGGGACAGTATTGCGTGGCAGGATTCCCTCCGGCCAGAGCCCTACAGCCTCTATTAGGCATTGAGAACGAAGCATGCCCAGGCCAGGGCTCTCAGGAACACACTTGATTCAGAAGGATTGGTTTTCACTTTAAGATGCTTCAACACCCTTGCTGGGGAAGCGGAACTGACAGGATTGGGTTTCTCCAGTACAGTCACTTGTAACAGCCAGCTGAGTAACAGTTGTAACAGCCAGCTGGTAACTTTGAGGGCTAGAAGTTACCAGAACAACAACCATACTCAAGTGCTGAAATGGGGGCTATGGAAGATGGCCAAAGTGGCTTTTCTGAAATGCAAAACAAACATGGGCCCATCATTCTGAGCACTAAGTTAATAAGTCAATAAAGGTACTAGGAAAATGTGATAGCCACCTCAATGGTGAATTTTTAAGTAACATACACAGGTCGCCAGAAATATGGAAATGCACTTATTGATACGACAATAACTCTGGCGTCTTTCTACAGCATGCGGTTTCTATTTCCATGAAGAATCACTTTCATTGTTCTCAGTATTGTCAGACCTTCAGAGTTGTAAAACAACTCAAAGACAGAGTATGCAAGAGGGACGCGTGGCACGGGATGCCTGGGTGCCCTTCCTCTTCAGGGCGAAGATTTGGGGGTGGAATTAGTGACCGCTGAAGTTCAAGATTAAACCCCAGGATTGCATGACCACAACCGTGCCCATCCCGTCAGTAATCTTTATCAAGTGATTCATGCTGCTAGTGTTCCCGAAAAGGGGATGACAGGACACAACCAGAAGTTCTGTGGCACCAAAATCTTATGCATAATTGGTGCTAATTTAGCAAATGTCTTTATGCATTTGTACCTCTCTGGTCTAGTGCCGCATTCATTATACAATGAAAGAAATAATCTTGAGACATAATGACAATAAATCAACATTTGTTAAGAACTTTCTGTAGAGCTGACTAAATAGAAACAGTGCACTTGTAGTCCTCGTCGTCTTACATGTCTGAGAGATGCCTTGCTCCAGTGTGAGCCAGGAGCTGAGGGAAAAGTATGCTTTCTTGAGTCTTGTTTGGTTCAGAAGGGAATGTCCTTGAGGCAAGGACAGGGTCACTCTGCACAGCCAGCCCAGGTCACCAGGTAAGGCCCTATGTTGCAAGACTAAGAACTTTCATCATCAGAAAAATGATCTAGTCAGGCTGAGGAGATAGCTCAGTGGTCTGAGTGCCTGCTTGCACAAGGACCCACATTCTCAGAGCCTGCTTGTCTGCCTGGGAAGCACAAGGGCCCAACTTTGATCCCCAGCACCACCTCTGTGCTGCTGTGCTGGCCACCGAAAGAGGGTGTGGTTGCACGTGCCTGCAACCCCAGCGCCACAGGAGGGGCTGAGACAGTAGGATCACTACAAGTCAGAGCCGCAGAAGGAGACCCTGCACCAAATGAATAAATAAAAGCTAAAAAAATTTAAAAAGTCATTATCTATGCCGAGTTGAATTCATTAGTAAAAGTTGATCACAACTGTATTATGTGGGATGCAAACAACACTTGTGGAAGAAGTGGTTTTGTTTTCATCTACAACATAATACGAAATCTTTTATTACACAGAAATCATGATTGGTGTTAAGAAATCTCCACATTTTCCACATGTTGGATGATAACTTAAGCCTATATGTTCCTTTTATATTGAAGTCCTGAAAGGCTGAAAATTAGTTTTAGCTTTCTGTAGCTTCAATTTAAACAACTGAACTTTCACTTTTCTACTGACGTTGGTAAGAAAATGTTGGTTTTATTAATATTTCTTTTTGAGTTTTGAATTTTAATCATATTGAATGTGTGTGGGTTTTCTTTTTTTCTTTTTTGTCTTTTTTGAGACAGGGTCTCGCTATGCAGTTCAGGCTGGCCTTGAGGTCACTTCTGTAGCACAGGCTGGTCTTGAACTCACACCGATCCTCCTGCCTCAGCCTCCTGAGTGCTGAGATTACAGGCGTGCACCACCATGCCTGGCTTGAATGTGGTTTTGTTTTTCTAAAGAATTTAAAAATTTTGAAACAAGTATCAGAAATGATGCAAAATTTCAACGAATGAAGTAGTAGGAATTCATTAATGGCTGCTGTATTGCATGACGTTATCATCAAATTAATTGCTTGGGCTACCAGACATAATTGTATAAAAGTAGACAGAAAATTAAAAGTAAAAAGCTATAAGAAATTAAAAAGGAAAAAAAAATTAAGCATTCACTGCTCCGTTCAAAAGACCAGTAGAGATCAGCAGTACAATTATCAGAGTTAACCTGCGTGTCTGTTTATGTCTGTATCTACACCAGCACCAGTATCTGCCTTTTCTTTCCGTCTCCTTGGGTCCTTTCCTGCCTCCCAGTCGGAATGCAGCTTGAAATTGCCCACCAAGTAATACTTTTAGTAAGCTGAATGGACCAATATAAATTCTAATATATTTATGAATATTTCATGTTTTTTATTGCAGCTGAAATCAAACTTCCAGAGCACATTTTTAAACACAAACATATTCCCATATTATGGAATGTCGAATGTACTATTTCAGGGAGTTCATTTTACAGAGAAAAGTCAATCAGAGAAGGGCTCTTGCTTCCAGGTTCTTGGAGTAGATATAATTGCCCACTCCTTGGTTAAGCACATCTAAAACCCCTGAGCATCACGTTTAAAACAAACATACAAAGACGTTAAAAGTGAGAAGAGAATGAACGGCCTGCTCGGGATCTGAGGCGCATGCTCCGTCTTCTGTTTCGCATGGAAAGTTTAGCCCCGACGCTGTACAACCACCGACGCAGAGATGTCAGTGACAGTCCGCAGAACAAGCTCCTTGCAAAACCCAGTCTTTCTCTCAATCCCTGCTCCTGCATGCTGTGCTGGCCCTGCCCTGGGTCACTCTGAGAAGGGTGTGGTGGAGCATGCCTGTAACCCCAGCGCTTGGGAGGCTGGAAACAGGAGGCTCACTGTGAGTCCCATCGATATAGTGAGACCCTGTGGACCCTGTACTTAATACATAAAAAAAAAAAAAATAACCCTAATCTTTCTAAACCAACCAGAAAGATGCTGCCTGCAGAGCACAAAAACTGAGCAAACTGTCACCCTCCCCTCGCAAAGCACCACAGACAACACCGTGAATCCCTCCCCACACTACGGAGAAGGCAGCCCCGGTGGCCATTGCCCACCCCAGGACACATGCACCACCCAGCTACAAAGCAGCTCTGGGGGCATCTGAGAAGGCTGAGCAGGGGCCCGGACTTCATTCCTGAGATCTGCTAGGGAAGACCCTCTGTCCCCCACGCTGTGAGCAGTCTGGAGGCAGGAATCCCACCCAACTCACACGAGCGTGACCTCCCTTGCACTTCCAGCTGGGAGCTTCAGCAAAGCCATTTTGGACAGGGGAGACTCGCTTTGCCATTGGCTCACCATCCTGAAGAGCCAGGTGACACTGTGCCAATTCGGAGCTTGCTGCACCGAGCAGCAGAAATGAGTGACAGAGGAGGCTGAACGCAGGTCTGTTCCTCCGCACACCGGTGTGAGCATCTGAGTGTGCACTTATGCCTGTGTGCCTGTGCACATTTTTCTGGGTGTCTGTGTGTGTCTAATGTCATGGTATATGAGGTCTGTGTCTTTTTGTATATGTATATGCCTACTTATGTAGACATGTTTCTGTGTATACGTTCACCTCTATGTGTGCAAGTTTGTCTATATATGTGTGTCTATGTATAAACATATCTGGACACTGTGTGTGTGTGTGTGTGTGTGTGTGTGTGTGTGTGTGTGTGTGTGTGTTTCCAGATATGTATTTGTGTCTGTGTGGGCACGACTGGTATACAGAGTTGTCTGTGTGCGTTGCCCCCGTTCTCTTGTGCACACATATCCGTTTGAAAGTGAACATGCATGTGTGGTGTGAGCCACACGCATGGGACAGCGCCCCTTTTCCTTTGGCAGAAGGATGCAGGAACTGAAACCTGAAATATAAACACATAGTTCTGCATTGCCAAAGAAAGCTGTTCATATAGCATGAACCAAGAATAGCCCCAAGCGAGTAAAAAAAGGACGGTAAATGTGGACATTGTCAATAGACATGTCAGAACCGCCCCGAGAAAATTGAAATTAGCCAAGATGAAATGCTTCAAAGAGTAATTACAAACACATTGGACACAAAGAAGAAAAACATTTTACATAGAGATTTAATGTAACTACAATCAAAATAGCACTGTTCCTCATAGAACTAGGAAAAAGCAACTCTAAAATTCATACAGAGCCAGAAAAAGCCATTTTAGGTAGCAAGAGCAAGGCACAACCCCAGATTTCACATGACACTGCAAACTGTGGGGCTAAAAACAGTGTGGGACTAACAACAAAGCAGGTGGGCGGGCAGGCGGCGCAAAACGAGGGCGCACAGAGAATGCCAGACGCTTCAGCAGCCTGATTTCTCAAAAAAAGTGTCGGTGGTGATTGCAGGGCCTCAGGACACAGCTCAGCCTTGCGGTGGTCTGCCTGCTTCCCACCTTCCGAGCACTAGGACTTCAGGCACGTGCCACCACGCCTGGACTCTGTGGCCGGCTCACTGTTACGCAGAAGACTGAATCCAGACCTGCTTCTCTCGCCATATACCAGCATACAATAAAAATGGATGGAAAACGTAAGCACTGACACAGACATACGTAACATGCTGAAAGATAAAATAGATAAAGCTCTTGCATCTTAGGCATAGGCAAGAACTTTTTAGACAGAAACCTAATCGCATCCGCATGAAGTTATATCAAATTCAGATGCTTCTTAACAGCAAATAAATCAACCAACAGAGTGAAGAGACAGCCTACAGAATGAGAAAAAAAAAAAAAACTCACCAGCTACATACTAGACAGAGAGTGATGTCTAGAATGCATAAGGTGGTGTCTAGAATACAAAATCTATTCCAATGTGCTAGAAACTTGTGAAAGCTAAAGAGAAAAATGAGACCTAACAGGAGATGAAGTCCTGGGGCTCAGGGAAGTCCTCCTGCCTTGGCCTTCCAGTTGCCAGGATTACAAAATAATAGCACAGTTGTGCTATTATGCCCAACTGAGTTGAAGTTTACATAAGCTTATGCAAAACAGCACAATATAAAGACATTATAAATACTTCTCAAGCATATTCCAAGATAACTCAGTTTTTTAAAAAATTTTTTCTAAATTTATTTATTTTCTTGTTTCAGAACCATTTTTTGTTTATTCACTCATTTTTGTGGCCGGCTCAGCCCGCCCTGAGGGCAGGGCTGGTGCAGCATGTGGTGCCGGGGATCGATCCGTGGTCCCTGAAGCCACCTAAGCTTTTCCAAGAAGGCGCTTTAGACCACTGAGCCATCCCGCTGGGCTGAAATTTCATACATTTACTTTGACCAAACAGAAAAATAACTGAAAAATCCCTTCTGCTTGGAAAATAAATAAAAATATACCCCAAAACTATGTATGGAACAAGATGTCTCAAGTTGTTTTTAAGTAATTGTACTGACTGAAATTAAAATTAAAATTAACATACCAAAATTTTTTGTATCAATACCTTAATAGTGAACTTATCAAACAACATGTGATTAATGTAAATTACTTGTGTCTTCTGAACTTATAAAGTGTGCTCCAAATCATGGCCAGGAGCTTCCAGGTATTTCTGTTCTGTTCTGTTCTGTTCTGTTCCGTTCCCTTCCGTTCGGCTCTGCTCTGCTCTGCTCTGCTCTGCTCTGCTCTGCTCTGCTCTGCTCTGCTCTGCTCTGCTCTGCTCTACTCTGTTCTATTCTATTTTGAAGAGCAAAACCAAAAGCAAAAACAAATAGTACAAAGAAAAACAGAAACAAGGTAATATACAATAGATGTGTTACAGATTTTCAAAACAAGAATACTCAATTGGGGCTAGGGAGATAGCTCAGTAGAGTAAGCACCTGTCTGACAAGCACAGAGTCCTGAGTTCAATCCCCGGTACCAAGGGAGAAAAAAAATATTTCCTTTGGGCGCCAGGGAGATAACCCAATACAATAAGTGGTTGCCTTGCAAGTTCAAGGTCCTGAGTTCAATCCCTGGTACCACCAAAAAAAAAAAAAAAAAGAATGGAAGAAAGGGAGAAAGGGAGAAAGGAAGAGAGGGAGGGAGGGAGGAAGGAAGGAAGGCAGAAAGGAAGGAAGGAAGGCAGACAAACTAACCATAGTTGTTATATTACTTATTTTTATCATTAAATCTGTTGTTCAGATTAACAGAGAAAGCCATGCAAAATTAGACAAATAATTCATATGATTGTATTAATAATTTCTATCAGTTTTTTTTCCCCAAAAAAGCAGTTAATGTTTAGAATTTCCACTCAGACTAACTCTGTACACTAATATCTGTGATCTAAGTAACACAGAGAAGACAGCAATGTGCAACACAAAAACCATGGTTGAATACCTCTCATCCCGGCCACCTAAGTGTGTACCATTTCTAATGTACTTGCCGATTATTATTATACTCTTTTTAAAATAAATTCTAAAAATTTAAAAGAAAATAAGTTAATGTTTATTAAATCAAGCACACACACCAAAATTTCTGAGTCATAGCTAAAATAATTTCGATAGGGAATTTACGGTATTAACCCATCAGCAAAGAGAAAAAAATTCAAATCAACAATCGAAGTTCTCATTTCAAGACTTCTCAAAAACACATAAAAAGCAGGCAGAGCAGAAGACAGGATGCAACAAATAACAGCAGAAAGCTGTGAAATACAAATCAGAAAACCACAGATAAAAATGAACGGAACAAAGAGCGAGCTCTCCGAAGGCACCATCAACAGAATTGACACAGCATTAGCAAAAAGGAAGGAAATGGAAGTAAGACAAAGCTGCCCAACTTTGACAAGGACACCGAAGAGGCTGCTGCAGACGGCGCAGCCAGCAAAGCTGTGCGAAGGATTAAATCCATACGCTTGCATTTGACAGCTTCCGGAAGATGGAGCCTTTCTCCCCACCACCCAAAACTCGTCTAACAGAATACACCTGCTTTGAATATCCTTCTCATACTCAGGAAGTGGATGATTAATCTAAAAGAACTGAAAAATAAAAACCTTCAGCTTCACCCTAAGTACACGAGAGAATTCTGCTAGACACTGAAAGAAAAATGAATACTAATTCCACATAATCTCTTCTGGGATACACAAGATGCAGAATCTCTTTCAATTCATTTTATAAAGCCCGTGTTATCCTGATCCTAAAGCCAGACAAAGTTGCATAGAACTTCATGAATTTTTATATAGTTACGGTAATTAAGATTATATAATTTAGGCAAAGGAATGGGCATGGAGATCAATGGATCAAAATAAAAAATCCAGAAATACGCGGACACAAATAGACCAGATTTTTTCTTTTTGGTTTTTTGGTGGGACCAGAGTTCAAACTCACGACCCTGCATTTGTAGACCAGATTTTTAAAGAAATAATTAGGTTGGGGAAATAGCTCAGCAGCATAAGTGCCTGCCTCGTAAGCACAAGGTCTCAAGTTTGATCTCAGGTACCACAAGACATGCCGGTCCCAGAACCTCTTTTGTACCATAATCCCAGCGCTAAGAAAGCTGACACAGAAGGATCAATACGAGTCCTAGCTGTGTAGTGAAACTCTGTATAAAAAAGAAAGAAAGAAATTAAATGAATAACCAAGCAATTCAATGGAGGAATGTTAGCCATTGCAAACACCAATGTAACTAAAAATCCGTAGGCACTAATGTACCTAAACTTAGGTGTCATGCTTTAAATCAAAACATAGTTATGTTATTAAAGAGCAAAGTGTGGATAATAAATATTATGAAATAGGAAAGAAAATGGTTCAAAACAAGGGAAACTAGGAAGGAGGGAGGGAAAGGAAAGGAAGGGGAAAGGAAAAAATGATGAAAGAGCAAAACAGGGCTTGGGGAGATAGCTCCGTGGCACAAGCGTCTGTCTGGCAAGCACAAGGTTGTGAGTTTGAACCCCCGGTCCTACCAAAAAAGAAAAAGAACAAAAGAAAGAATGGAAGGAAGGAAGGAAGGAAGAAAGAAAGAAAGAAAGAAAGAAAGAAAGAAGACAAAAGAAAGGAAAGCATAAAATGGAAACAGCACTTCACCAGGAGCTCAGCTATACCAATACAGGTACAAATTCTCTATGATGCATGCAATCATTATGTGTATTGTACTAGTAAACTTAATAAAACTTAAATTTAATTTTAAAAATTATTCATAAAGCACATCTAAAACTACCAGAAAAGGGTACAACAGAACACTGGAGCACTGGAGCCGGTATGGTCTCGCTTGGTAGAGATGGTGTAAGAGATCTCTGCCTTGCTGGTGAACCTAAGGAAAGGGCTACCCTTGTCACTGAGTCAATTTGGTGCTACTCTTTTGTTACATTACTTCCAAATTTTGAAAGATTTCCACACTTCTGACTTTTCTGGGCCTTTTAGGAGGCATAGGAGTTGGAGTTTTGTAAAATATTTTTTTTTGTGTGTGTTAACTGACATGATCAGAAAAACTTTCAGTGTTAACCTGTTGATGGTGCCATGGACTACATTAATTGATTGATCAAAACTGAATTGCCAGATTAAATTATACTCAGGGATAAGTGAAGTTGATTTTATATGTTGAAGGGTTTCATTTGCTAGTATATTCTTTAAGAAATTTACACTTAGGCTCAGGAGAAACATGAGTCTGGTTTTTTCTTCTTAAAGTCTTAATTTTGGTATTAAGGTGATGCGTGCCTGGATAAATCAGAGAAAAACTACACCTGTACATTGTACACTAAAGTTGTTGATTCTGCACATCAGTGTTGATTATTAACTCATTCTGAAGATTTTTGTCATTACCCTATTTTTCTCTATCATCTTTGCCTACAGTTGCACATGTTTTTCCTACACATGTGTCTCAGAAGCTACTGCTACATTTTTGTTTCTGCTCTCCACAGTGCAATGCTTCTACTGACTGACTTCTCTCAGGGTTTCCTTTTATTTGTTTATTTTTTTAATTTCTATTGCACTGATTGTACAAGTTTCTACTCCCAAATCCCTATTTCATTTCTTTCTAATTTCTTTACTGAAAATTTCATTTCTTTTTTTCAGTGAAAGTTGATTTTCCTTTGGCTTCTGGAGCCCAGAATGATAGCTACTTTAATGTCTTATGACAGGCTCCGCTACGATACTATTTTCATGATGGATTTTCCTGTTGATAACTGTGACCGTAGGTTCATCGCGAGGTTGCTAGACTGCGGTGTCCTTCCAACGCCCTACGTGTTCCTGTACCAGAACTGCTCTCTTTTCTGACCTCCTTGGGTATGGAAACATTCAGATGGATCTTGGATACTGTCAGCGGTGCGAGCTCTACTGATGGGTCTGCTCCGCAGACCAAAAGCTGCTTCAGACTGGATATCATTTCCGTCTCGCTCTCTGTGGGCGCTGGTGTTCGCTTTGTTCCCCTAAACTTCGGCTATGCAGGTCGCGCATGCACTACTCACACATAGATCGGTGACTGAGCTGCAATTTAAGTGGAAGACTCCATCTCTGCTCGTGGCCTGTCGGCTTTTCTGTCCTGTTCTGGAGCTGTCTCGTGGATGCATAATTCATGGATGAGGCGAGAACTGCCATGAATTAATTCACAAAATTCAAATATCGCCTTTTATGACTTTGTTCAGCCTGGAAGGGTTCCTGTGCTCCTTCTTTGCTCAGGAAGGCTGGCTTACTTGTAGAATTTTCATCGCCTGTGCTTCTTGCGTGCTCTAAAAACAGCTTCCTTCCTGAGAAAAGACGCAGAGCTGCGCAGGCTGCTTCCCAAGCCCCTGGTGCTGCTCACGGCTCTGGGCCCCCAGGGAAGGACCTGCCTTGCCCTGCTTAGGTCCTCAGGGAAGCAGGCTGCAGTACCACTGACAACCTCCGTTGTGCTGTGCTGCTATTTCTATTAAGGCCTTCTCCATTTTTTCTCTGGGAAAATACGCTATTTTCTATGAGGAGCGTTCTGTCAGCACAGTGAAGTCCTTGTCAGTACCTGGTTCACCCTAAGATCACACAGGTTTTGTTTTTGTTTTTCCTTTGAAGACGCATTCCATTTTCTTGATTTGCCTGTTTCAGGTAATTTGGTGTTGTACCCCAGATGCTTCGGATACCAATTCACACAGAGTTTGGAATTCGGCATCTTGATACCATGCCTGTGTTTGTTCTGTGTGTGGGGGAAGGTGGTTAAACTGGACCGTGTTTAGGGCAGTTCTGTGTGCTAGAAAACAGCTCGGGTCTCAGATCTGAGTCGCCTTCCTTAAGTGAGTTTCTCTGATTTGGGGCAAAGGTGCATGGCGCAGGTGTGCAGCGTAGGACGGTGGGTCCGCTCTGCGCTTTTGCTCCACATCCTCTTGGATTCCATGGCTTTGCAGTGCTGGTTCTCCCAGCCGGAAACACGGAGGGATGTTTTGAAAGAGTGCTTCTGCTGCCCTATCTTCACACATTACGTCAGCTGCGCTTATGCCAGGGCTCAGAGCTTCATAAGGAAAGACGCGCTTTGAACCGGCAGGCTCTGCCCTCACGCCCACGATCCTCTCAGCCACACGCAGTAAACTTCCATGCTTTCTCCACTTCATAAAAATAACTGTGGTGTTGCCGAGTCCAGGACTCTACGGGATTCCCTTGGGGCACGAGGAGTAGTGAATCGTCCACTTTCGTCATCAGCTAGCAACTGATTTCCTTGGAATCTAAGAATCATTTAGAACAATCTAGAAAAAATATCAGATATTCAGAAAAATCTCTTGCTACATTATTTGAGGTTTTCTTGCTGTTATTTAATTTTACAGTCATCAGTCTAGTCACTTGGTCGCATTTGGGGTGACTTGTCCTAATTTGTCTTTTGACCCGATCAAAGTCCGTTTCTGTGTTACTATGAGGCAAGTTAAAAAAACAAAAAACAAAGAAACCTAGATATCTCCAGTTCACGAATGCCTGCTCTGTGTGCTGATTATTCTGCGCTTGTTATATCTACAGGCTATCTACTTTTATCAGTCCAGGTGATCTTCCACTGTCTCAAAGGTATTTCTTGAACTTCAGTGTTACAAATAGAGGTGCACATTTTCATTATATTTGAAATCTGCTTTTGCCTCATAAAATTTATCCTCATTTGTGTTTTGGTAGTTTTTTAAAAATCCATTAGGTAGCACACTCCCTTCTCTGATATCTATTTATTTTATGTGCTCTTTATGTATTCCACATGTATGGCCCATGTTTCTTTTATTGCTTCATGTATTTGTCTCTATCTTTATTTCTATATTTTTGTTTCATTCTTGTTATGATTTGTGTCTAGGTGTCCCCCAAAGCCTCATGCAGTCATGAGGCAGGGACTTCTAGAGTTTGAGACCAACTCATGATCCACTGGGGTTATGGATCTTAGTACTGCTGGGATTATGTGTGTGGTCTGAGGCGGAGACCCTGAGGCAGAGAGCTTGAATGTAACATAAGGCAGCGAAACAGACTCTCTCTGTTGCTCTGTGTTGCCCTAATTGGTCAGTTCCCTCTGTTGCTATTCTGTTGCTGTCCCACTGCCATGAGCTGCTGCTCAGTGCCATGTGCCCCTCTGCCCAGAGCCAGCCAAGTGTGGACTGAAGCCTCCAGTAACCGTGAGCTAAAGAAACCTTTCCTTTCTTCACCTTGGGTGTCAGGTATTTGTCCCAGCAACAAGTGAAGAGTAACTAAGACAGAATTTTGTACCACAGGAGTGAGGTCATTGCTGTGACTAACCTGACCGTGTGGATCGTGAGTTTTTAGAAATGGCTTATGGGAAGAGAAAGGAAAGATTTGCAGAGGTTGTCTACTTGTAAAGAGCTGGAAAAGCTTCAGCTGTTCTGTAGGGGAGATTCTGGTCAGAGCTCAGACCAGAAGATTGATAGAAGGCCTGCCTGTAAAGACCAGGTTGGGGAGGTTTCTGCTGGAAAGGACAGCATTGATCTTTGGACTCTAGATGATTTGTGCTATGGCTTGGCTGAAAATCTGTCAGAATTTTGCTAGTGCCCAGAGACTTTGCCTAAGACTGAGATTAAGTATGGCGGAATGATTAATCTTTCAAAAGGTATTTCAAAGAAGTGAACTATTTGGTGGTGACATGCCTATTATTTGGGGCTTTTAGCCAGATTTATATTGAAAATCAAGAGCAAAGAGCCAAGCAGGATGATTTAAAATATTGTGAGTTTACCCAGGAAGGAAGCACCAGGATCGCTGTGGACTGCCAAGATAGAACTGAAAGCGTCTCCATGGCTGGGAAGGAACCAGAGAATCAAGAGGATGGCCTGAGAACATCACAGGAGGTGGCAGCTCTCCACCTTTTGTAGCCCCAGAAGTGCAAAGGAGAGGCTTTGCCTTGAGAGGAAAGCCGCACAGCCCCAAGTATCTGAATGGTGGCAGCAGACATACCAGCCTCCCAAATGACGCCAGAATGGAGAATTTGTTCTTGAGTTAGGGTCAGTGTGTTCATCAGTCCAGGCACTCAACCCTTCCAATCAAGAGAGCAGGAAGCCTGGCTACTGCTCCAGCTGGCAACACACCTTGCATTGCCATCAGATATGTGGCTTTGATGTTAGGCACATTCAGAATGCAGGAGTTGTTTCTTTAAGAAGGCTTCCACCTCGATTTCAGAAGAAGGTCTGGGAGGCAAGGCAGTGTGTCCCTGAGAGGGCAGTGTGGAAAGCAGAAAGTGAGAAGCCAATTCTGTGGAAACCCCAGAAGTTTGGAAAAGCTAGAAGCATGGATCATCTAAGGGAACTGAAAGGTGTGAACAACGCTGGCCTAAGAGAGAAACCATGGGAATTACCACCAAAAGTGCCTTAGGGGTGAGCCATGTGAGGCCTTTGAAGCTCACAACTCAGTGCAGACTCTTTTGGATGCTCCAGTTGGAACTACGGGATTCAATGTTTGCCCTGCCAGATTTTGGACATGTGTTGGTCCCAGGGTCTTATGTTTCGCTGTTATTTATCTTGTGCCTTTGAATGTTGAATATATTTAACTTTTATTTTGCACAGGAGCTCACAGAGCAATTTGCTTTGGATCTTGAAGGAGACTTAGGACTTGAACTTTACAGCAATGCTGAAACTTTTGGGACTCGGGCAACTCTTTGAGATGGACTAAAATATCTTTTGTGCAAAGGGATGTGCATGAGACTTTAGGGATCCAGGGAAAGAATGCTATAGTTTGTGTCTACTTATCGCCCCAAATCCTCATGTAGTCATGGGGCAGGCACTTCTAGAGTTTGAGACTAACTCATGAACCACTGGGATTATGTGTCTTAGTACTGCTGGGATTATGGATTTTAGTACTGCTAGGATTATGAGTGTGGCCTGAGGTGGATAGCCTGAGGCAGAGATCCTGAATGTAATATAAGAGAGACAGAGAAACAGACTCTCTATTGCTCTTTGTTGCCCTGGTTGGACGGTTGCCGCTGCCACCATTTTGTTGCTGTTTGGCCCCCATGAAATGGATGTTCTCTGCCGTGTGCCTCTCTGCCTTGATGCCTGCTGAATATGGACTAAAACCTTCAGTAACTATGAGCTAATAAACCTTTCCTTCTTTCATTTTGAGTGTTGGGTATTTGTCCCAGCAACGAGAGAAGAGTAACTGAGACGATTCTTTTGAGTACTGTTATGGTTTATGTATAGGTGTTCCCCCAAAGCCTCCTGCAGTGTTCAGGCAGCTTCTGGAATGTGTAATTGATTATTGTGGGTGTGGGTGCTATCCCTCCCCTGGGGCAGGTGATTTGCATTTCAATGTAAGGTAGGAAGAGAAGTGAGCTGCTGGAGCTGCTGCTACCCCTCCCTGCACTCTTGTTCTTTGCTGTGGCCATGAAGGGTTGCTCTCTGCCCTGTGTCTCTGCCTTGGGGCCAGCTGAGTATGGATTTAAAGCTTCAGGAACTGTGAGCTAAATAAACCTTTCTTTCCCTAATTTGAATGTCGGGTATTTGTCCCAGCAATGAGAGAAGAGTAACTAAGACAGGTAATAGTGTTTATAAACATAGCGTTTTATAAATTAATCTTTTCACATTTTAAGGTTTCTAATTTTTATTTCAAAATCTCAAATATATCCCAAATATACAATGCAATGATATACATGAACCAAATTTTTCTCAGTTTAGTGATGTTAGTTTTAACCATTATCTTCGTTGTGTTTGCTGAAGGGCTTTTGCATAACATTCTTGAATTCCTGTCACTTGAGTCCTTGGTAACTCAACCTGTGGAATCAATTTTCTTTTGAAATTACAATGCCATGATCACAGCTAAAATGATTTAACGATAATCTTTTTTTATTATTTGACAATTATCATATAGTTGTTAATCATCTGATATCCAAATGATCCCCATGGTCCTAATGATCTATTCTAGAACTTTGTTGTTTCAAATACATCCTGGTCAAGGGCTGGTTCGCTAGCTCAGCAGACTAAGTGACTGCTTAGGTAAACACAGAGATCAGCACCACATACTGCACAAGCCGCAGAGACCAGAAACCATGGCACGTGCCCATGATACCAGCCCCAGGGAGGCTGAGACAGGAGCGTCACTAAGAGTCCAAGTTGTGTGGTGAGACTGTGTACCAAATGCATAAATGGGTCCATATAAAATTCAGTCTCTTCTAGTTGCTAGGTCCTTTGCTCCTTTTTTCTGAAGTGGTCTTTTCCTTCACTAAAGTTGTTTTCCTTTGCTTTTCTACACCAATGACTTACTGGAGAAAATACTTTAAGTATCTTCTCATCTATCCCACGGCCCCTATTTGTCAGATGTAATTTTGCCTTTGCCTGCACCTACCTTCTGTCTGTCTATATGCTCTGTAGCTAAGCTCTTTACACGAGCTTCCTAGCGTTGGGGCGCTACTTACTTTTAGCAAGGATATCTCAAAGGTGATGTTCTAATGCATCACTGGGAGACCCACAACGTCTGTGATCAATTCTCTCTGGGTGGCCAGTGACCAGGGACGACAGCTGAGTGCTCTGGTCCTAAATTCCTTGGCTTCATGATGCGATGTGTGTGTCACTGCTCTTGGCATGAATGAAGTGGTTCCACGTTATCTGTTTCCTTCTAAATGTGTCTTCCTCCCACAATAATTGTCCATGGTTCTTGATGAAACAAAAATTTTCCTCCAGCACTGCAACGGCATTATACGTTAGTGAGACTGGCACAACAGTTACACTCCTCCTCCTTTACACTTTGATCGTCGTGGCAAGCACTTCGTTGTTCACTCTTTCCAGTCCTGATTAACGGATGTTTCTCCTTGTTTCTGCCTTGCAGTTACTCATTCTGGTCGGTGCTTCTCTCAGACGCACTTGCAATGAGCGTCAGCTGGACTTACAATTTCATCCGTGGCTTCAGCTTCTCTTCTCGAGCCGGGCGCCGGGCGCGTCCCATGGTTGCATTACAGATGTGCTTCCTCTCTGCCCAGATGAACCGCTCCAGGCGTGCTGCCACATCTCTGAGCCGCACAGCCATGGCTGAAACAAGTTCCTCTTCTTTCCAGTGGTTGACGGGGCTCATGAGAAAAAACATCTTGGCACGAGGGCCACATCGTGGTGCCCCATTTGTATTGCTTTGAAAATATTCTGAACACAAAATTATAATGTGTACAAGTAATAATAATTTAAATAACATAATTTGAAAATAACAATGAGCTGATGCTTATGTCCTGATAAATGTAGGCGTGAAGCTCATTCACTGTATGTGTGCGTAGCTGTTTGTCTCACAGTTTCTCCCTTAGCTACTCCAAAATTAACATAATCATGTCTCATTATATATAAAGAGCTGTTTTCAAATAATAATATTTTATTGTATTAAATAATGCCAACCCATGTTAAGATTTCTGAGGAAGGATTTCACAACTTTGCCTTTTAATGCCTCCTTAGAGTTCCTTTTTTTTTATTTTATTTTTTTTTCTGGTTTCAGAACTTTTGTTTGTTTGTTTTTATGGCCAGCTCAGCCTGCCCTGAGGGCAGGGCTGGCACAGCATGTGGTGCTGGGGATCAAACCACAGTCCCTGCAGCCACCCAAGCTTTCCTAAGCAGGCGCTTTAGACCAATGAGTCGCCCTGCCAGGCCCTAGAGTTCCTTAATTCTAAGGAAAAAAAAAAAAAAGTTTTTGAACGTAGGAGCATAAAGTTATTAAGTTCTGCAGAAAACAATGTTACTAGCATATAAAGGAGAATAAAAGCTCCTAACTAAAGTATTTGAGAAATTACCTCAGAATAATATTTGCCAAAAACTCCTTTTCTCAAATACTACTGTTTTGATAAGTTTTTGTTAGTTTATTAAATCAATCTTGATTTATTGGCTATTTCAAACTATGATTAAAAGTTAAGTCAATAGAAATAAGCATGAGTGACTTGCTCTTAGACATGGATATCTGGCGTTGGTTGCCATATAATGAAAGTGTGTTCAATTCTGTGATGTTAGCAACAGTTACTTAGTGGATGCAGACGTATTTTCTATTTGCTTCTTTCAAATTATAATTATTTTTCTGCAATGCTCAGTCACCAAAAGATGATCCTGAGATTATTTTACTTTTCACAGAATTTCTCTCTCTTTCCTATGCGAAGGATGAAAAAGAATAACTTATGTAGTTGGAGTTTAACTCCTCTCCGAGTGAGAACATACACAATTTTTATCAGAAGATTTTTAGCCAGGCGCGGTGGTGCACGCCTGTAATCCCCACACTTGGGAGGCTGAGGCAGGAGGATCAACATGAGTTCGAGATCAGCCTAGGGTACAAAAGTGAGTTCAAGGCCAGCCTGGACTGCATAGCGAGACCCTGTCTCAAAAAGACAAAAAAAAAAAAAAAGAAAAAAAAAAGAAAAAGAAAAAAAAGAAAGAAAGGAAGGATTTTTAGAACAGTTAAAGAATTGCAGAAAGCAGTTTCCCTCTCCGCTCATCTCTGTGCGCGGCTCACGGCACTGCGCTTGCTCCAGCAGACCGCTAGGCACGGACACATCACGACCGTGACCTGTGGCCACCTTTGTGCCCTCTGCTGGCGCTGCGCACCATGTGCTTCCGACACTCGGCCTGCGCATGCCCACACAGGAAGTGTCGCACAGGACGTCTTCGCTGCCTTGCACGTGGCCGCCCCACTGCGGCATGCACCGCACAGCCCACACAGGCTCTTCGTGCCCTCACGGCTTCCGTTTTCCAGGCTGGGAGTCGCAGTGTGCCGCACTTTCAGACTGATTCCTTTCCCTCAGGAGATGTGCTGTACACATAGAATGGCACTTCATTTAGATTTTAAAAATAAAAGAATTCAAGTGCAGGGGCCTGGGTTCGATTCTTGAAGCCACATGCTGCACTGGCCCCGTCCCAGGGTGCGCTGAGCCTGAGACTGAGTGTGGGCCTCGTGGTGCAAGCCCAGCACTGGGGAGGCTGAAAACAGGAGGATCACTGTGAGTCTGAGGAATGTCGTGAGACTCTGCACAAAATGCAATCAATCAATCAATCAATCAATCAATCCGAAATCCTGTCCATGAATGCATTCCAAGCTGCCTTCCAACTCATGGGAAATAGAACTTACGTTGAGCCTGAAGGTGTGATTCACTCCTGCTCTTCTCACCAGGCTCCTTGCCAGATTCCCATGTGATCACTGCAGGACCCTTCGGAGCTTCCTACCTCTTGTGGGTCAGTGGACCAAGACATGAACGTGCAGGGCGCACAGGTGGGAGAGCTCCAGTATCTTGAGAGTTTAATTTTCAACACATGCTTTCATGATTTGTTTATGTTATCCACAAGCCCAGCCAATCTGAGCTCATTAGAAATTTCAGACAAGTAAGTACTCACAGCAATATGAAAATGTATCCTTCTTCAGAAATGTATCATGCGTCCCCAACCTAAATATATTTTGAGTGAGTATGTATATAATTTGCCACTTTGGGTGAGAGAAAACATATTCATTATACATATACATTCTATGTTCTCAGGGGCTTGATTTGAATCAAAGGAATATGAAATATGTTTTGAATGTTCTTGGAGCAAAAAGGAGATTAAACAATCACTTTCAATACAACAATAAAAGTTATGCTTCCAGGAACACAATCCACAGTATGCCTTAATAAGTTGTGGAAGGGGAAGCAAACAGTAATTTAGAATATGATCTCATGAGCGTATAACTTCTAGCCGTGCTCCTTGATTTGAAATGAAAATGACTCTCGGTGAATCCTTGAGAGAGCTACCCAGGGCAGATGCCCTGAGCCTTGCTTTCCCACCGCCCTGGGGACTGGGAGACCTTCTGAAGCTGTGCACGGAGTCTGGCTGGCTCTATGGATACATAAATCAAAATCAAATCTAATATTAATTCCTTCTCCCTCAGCTGGTCGTCTACCAATATACAGGTCACACACAGAGGCTCTGCTTACTCCCTGTTTCATCCTATATTTTCTCCACTGTCACACATCTGCCCTGAATTTCTTGGCTTTTAGACTCCCAAGCATGATACAGTAAAATGATACTCAGCCTTTGTTCTAATTTATGCATTCAGTTGGCTAGAAATAACCTCTTACCGTTGTGTTATTTCCCTTCGGTTGTCTTAGCTTTGATTAACATTGCTTTATTGCCTGCATTATACATTATGTCTATTACATTACATATGGCTAGCTTATATGTGTGATATTTATTGTATGCATACATGGGGAGGGAGAGAGAGAGAGAGAGAGAGAGAGAGAGAGAGAGAGAGAGATTATAAGAAATTGCTCATGCAAGCTAGTTGGAAGTGCCAGGGCCATTGTGTTCTTTTATTCCAGGCATGAAGGCCCAGGAACCGGGAGCAGTGCTGGTCTTGAATCCAGTACCTGGCTCGTGACCCAGGAGGAGCGAGTGTCTCATTCCCTGCCCAGTGGTCGGAAAACACCCATGTCCTTGTGCAAACTCCCAAGCTACAGAAATCCTCTCTTACGTTTTCATCTATTAAAGACTTCCATCATTGAATCAGACCCAACCACATAAGGGGGACAATCTAAGGTGCACAGTCACTGATTTAAACACAAACCTCATCTGGAAATAACTTTGAAAACTTACAGGGTGACACACAAAGCTGTGCACCCCACTCTCTGAGCCGCCTTTACTGTCATATGCTTCACTCAGCAAGGAGCTGAAATTTTAAAAATCAGCAATGATTATTTTAGCAAAAATTTGTTGATTTACACTCCTGGACAAATGGCAGCTGTGACACAGGCGTGACAGAAATCACTAGTTGTCTCTTAAATCAAATGCCCCTCTCTGCCTGAGTTCAACCTGGCCGTGGATATAGCGGCCTGTCTAGAGACTGATTTTCCACCACACTGTGCCGTGCGTTATCACCAACAGAGTGAAGCAGCACTATGCGTGCTGTTCCCCTGCCACGTCATAACACACCACACGGAGTGCTTGGGCCGTGCTCCCCCTGCGGATGTGTGCCCATGAAGAGGTCGCTGACCTAGCCTTGACAACGAGGGCAGACTTTGCTTGCCAAGAGAGCAGCAAGACTCAAGAATAGAGAGGCGCCGTGTGCTGCCTACCTGCCCTGGGTCTTCATGCAAGAAGAAAGTCGCACAATTCTTTTCCCACAGGGCTACCACAAGGGCAGGAATCACTTGATCAGCTGTCAGTGTGATCCTGATGAGTTTCCCTTCTAGACGCGGTGGTTCCATTCCTTGTTTTCGCCTCCAGTGTTGCTACCAGATGATGGGTCAGGCGCAGGGGAATGTTCTAGGCCTGTTGCAGTCCACTTCTTAGATGGCGAATGAAGCAAAATGTAACCCATGGGTCAGGTTCCAGGTCAGATTCTTTGAGTGAAGGGATGAAGACGTTCTTGTCTGTGGAGAGTTGGGACATCAAGACGGAGGGCAGCTTCCAGCGAGAAGAGTGGTGGAGTGCGCTGAGGGCTCACTAGCTGATCTGCCTCACTTCTTCGCCCAGAGCTGTTGAATCAGGCGTCCTACTAAGTGCGTGCTCAGGAGCTGTGAACCCAGATAGCTGTGTCTCCTCAGCCACGTGCTGACATCACCACAATCCCTTACACGTCACACCTGCCACCAACTCAGGGCCTCTCGGACTTTCACATCAGGGAAATACCGAGTGACTGCTTTTCCCTTGACTTTCTCTTTCTTTTCTTTATTTCTTTCTTTTTTTTCCCCCTGAAGTTAAACTATTTCACAAAGTTCAGGCAACTATGACTCATTGATTGCTCTGAGGGAGAGTGTTTCTCTCCCTCTTTCCTTGGTGAGTCAGTTTCTAGGGTGTGCAGAAAGACACATCTTGCAAGGTGTGCTTGGCCCAGTCACACCTTGCTCACAGGCAGATGCACTCCAGTAACAGTTCCTGGACCTGCTGAGAAGTGGACCAGCCAGAAGGGAGATGTTCTAGAACAAAAAGGGAAGCCCCTCTAGTATGGCCAGCATTTATTGCACTGGAGCAGTATACATTTACTCTAAATAGACTGATTTAAAATCAAAATGAGAGGGCTCAGGAGATCAGTAGTCGAAGAGCCTACCTCAGCAGTGCAAAGGCCCAGGTTCAAACACTGGTACTGCATGCTGTGCTAGTGCCAATCAGTGATAACACATGTGTTGGCACATGCCTATAGTCCTAGCACTGGGGAGGCTGAGACAGGAGGATCCTTATGAGGCTGAACTGTATATTTGGTACCCTGTACCAAATAAATTAATTTAAAAATCAAAAAGGGATAACCCTGGATTGATTGTAAAACTTCTAAAATGACATGGATATACTGCTCTGACCAATTTAAGAACAATATATGAAAATGTATTTATATTTTAAATATGCTAATGCCTAAAAAATTCTGGTTGCCACTGAATTTAATGACTGTGATTTTTCTTCTCCTGGCTTTTTCCATCAATTCTTTTCTTCAAAATTCAGATATAAAGTCCAAAATCTTATAATATTCAAAGTTTACTTTATATTTGAAAAATCTATGAAATTTCTCAGTGTCCAGTAAATAATCCTAAATATTTTCTCTTTGCATGAAGGGGAAATCACAAAAATAATTAGATTTGTTTGAGGTTTTCTAAATTGTTTGGCACTATTGTAAAAAAATTTAAAGCTCATTTTATTAAAATGAAGTTGTTGAGCCTTCTTGGGAATAAGTATACATAAGTAATTTATTACATACATAACTCCAACAATTGTCTAATGCTCTTGTTAAGAAGAAGCTCATAAGGCTTGGGAGATAGCTCAGTGGTCTAAGGACCTGCCTGCCAAGCACAAAAACCCAGGTTCAATCCCTGGTACCTCACTCCCTGCCAGCTCTTCAGACTAACTAACCTGTAAACTTCACAGAGAATATTTAAAAAGTAAAGGCTTTCCCCTGAGTGTTCTCACAACAATAGGAATGTGAGTGCTCCAGGTGAAGAAGGAAGACTCATTTTAATCCAGGTTAAGGAAAACCAAATAAACGTCCACTAAAGACTTGACACGTAATTCTTCAGATAACTAGGCAAAGTAGAGAAAAACTGTTACAATGGGGAAAAAAATGCTAACTAAAATGCAACACAAATGAAATTTAGAACATATCACGGCAAGGCAAAATGCTATCGTGTCCCCTATATATTT
Source organism: Myocastor coypus (assembly GCA_004027025.1). Taxonomy (NCBI): domain Eukaryota; kingdom Metazoa; phylum Chordata; class Mammalia; order Rodentia; family Myocastoridae; genus Myocastor; species Myocastor coypus. Next base: position 47,435 of record PVJA010003917.1, on the reverse strand, counting down.
GTGGGTGTCACAGAAGTGAGACCACACTAACACATTTCAGAGAACAGGCTGATCAATACGATCTACAGCCATCGGGCTTGTACTGAAGTAACTTGTAAACGTACCTCAGTAACAAGAAAAATGATCCCAGAAAAGAGCCCTGACATGTAAGTAGAAACTCAAGGTACACACATCATTTATCATGATTAGATCCTATCAAAACTCAGGGCGATAATTATGATTCTCCTTTTGCAGAATTGAAATGTGCAACTAAAAGACAGGATTTTAATTGTGAGTAGAACAAGATGAATAGCCATTCAAAGATGCTACATATTTGATAAATTCTATACCAGTGAAAAAACCTTCCATTGTGAATACTATGGAAAAATAGAAATAGTACACAATAAAAGAATAGAAATAAATATTAATATATCCCTAAGTAAGAATACACATGTGTCCTAGAAAGGAAAAAAAGATCAGCACACAGGACAGAAATGCCAAACTATAGAAACATTTAAAGTGTATGCTAACAAGATGTCAATTAAAGTACTTATAAACATGCACTAAAAAGAAATTGGCTGGGGGGAGATTCCTTTTTTCAATTTTTTGTTAGTACATGTTTGAGGTGTACACATTTCACAGTTATCTTGGAGGATGGGTAGATGGCACAGCTGGTTTCTTTTTTAATTAAACTAAGATGTCAACAATAAGCATAGACATGCCATAAGAGCATATGATCTACAAGATGACATAAACAGATTACGACCAACAGATCCCACCAGATGGCATGTATAAATCAGGCTTTATTTACAGCTTTTGACGCAAAAACATATGGTGATCGAAAGCATATAAATGCAAAGAACCCCGAGTCGCATAGTTAGCATTCCTAGGCTGGGAGAGATAAAGAAATATAGTAGAAGATAGCAACAAGAAAGACAAAGTGTTGGGGAAGTGCTCCCACCAGCAAACGCCGACGCCACGTAAGAACCACAGACGGTGGGGGCTGTAGCGTTGTACAGCCCAGTGCACACCTGAGTAATCCGTGAACTCACAGCATTGGAGATAAGTGAAATAGCAGGTTTGAGGAGGAGAGAAAGGTTTGCGTGATTTCAGTGTAAGTCTACACAAGCGTACATGCCATAAACCCTGTCAGAATGGGTCACCTGGTCACCAAGAGTAGCCCGGAAGGTCTTCGCAGCACCACCTCTGGAATGAGGATAAGTCACACGCCCCGCTGTTCTGCAGCCAAAGGCGCAGAGCAGTGCACCGCGTTTCATTCACTACTACAATGAACTGTCCTGAATACACATCGCAGAATGCCTTTCTGAAACTGCATAGAACCAAGAAGAACCTGCGGGATCAGCTGGATGACCTTAAGAAGTGCCCTAAAGAAAAGCTGAAGTCTGTCAGGCTGGGCTTTGTGTATGCAGATATGATGAACAGCACTAAGTATTCCTGCAGGTGCTTACCATAGCAAAAGTCTTTGGGGGAGACAGGAGGGGACTTCATGAATGGGAGTGCAGAGGCGGCATCGGACAAAGCAGGGCCGCTGCCCTATGTGAGCTGGCATGTGGGTTCTGTCCTGATGGCTGCCTAGCTATCTGGACCGCCTTCACGGAGGAGGAACAGCGGGTTATATTCTGAGAGTTTGCTTCGGCTGCCTAGGAGGTGCATGGCTCTGAGATTGGAAGCAGGAGACAGCATGCAAGGTGGCTTGGGCGCCCTGCCAGAAAGCGCTGGTGGCTCCAGCCAGGGCCTGGGCCATAAGGGCAGGGCAGGGCAGGGCAACCACTTGATTAAAGTGTGTGTTTCTATTTGACAAAGTCAGTTAAACTTTTGTCATGCGGGTCTTGCTTTAACTTGGCCTTAACCACCTAGCAGAGAAGTCTAACCACAAGGTATGAAAAGTAAAGCCATATTAATATGCTAAACTGTAAAAGGCTCAAGTCAACAGCTCCTGACACTGCCAATTCTGCTGATAACCCACTACTACTATTATGGAATATTGGGCTATACATACAGCTACTTTCTCTTAGTTCAATGAGAAGAAAGATTTGTATCAATAGTGCTTAGAAAAGTTATCATGTCCACATCTTGTGCTCTGAACAATTACTATGAAGATAACAATATGCATTATACAGATTATTGTGGGGCCGGTGAGATGGCTCAGCTGAGCCAGCCATTAAATAAATAAATAAATAAATAAATAAATAAATAAATGTGGCTGTCCTACTAACGTGTTTTGAAACTTCTCATTGCTATTTCTTACTGAGAGTAATAAAATTACAAAACATAAGGGGTGTGTGTGTGTTTTGGAAGGAAGAGGTGGCTGACTGTACAGACAGACGTGTGCGAGTACCGACTCAACAGTAGAGCACAACAGGAGTAGAAGGTTGGTCGGTCCATTGATTTATTTGCTTTAAACAGTAGTATTTGGTTGAAGTTGATCTGATGCTGATACATTCACCTACGAGGGAGGACGTGTGGTGGGAATGAATTTTTTTTTTTAACTTGGGCCTGTGGTTTCCCACTCTTTTCTTGTCTCTGTTAGTCGTTTCCACTGTATTAAGGATCTCGTTTCATTTTTATCACTTTTTTTTTCTTTTGGCCTGCCAAGTGTGCGAACATTTGTTGTCCTTCCCATTCCTTGAAGTGTAATACGAGGTAGGGCGTTGGTGTGATGTGATTCTTCGTCATGTTTGTTGCTTAGCATCACTTGCTTAGAGCAGCCTCGGCTGCACTCCGGAAGTTCGCTCTGGTATGTTTGTGTTTCCGCCTTCGCGTTAGCCTGGAGGGGGCTCATCGGCCGCAGCAGTCCGTTTTCAGGGTCCCTGTCCACGACCTGCTTCCCGGGGCACAGGTGGGGCTGCCTCAGCTCCCTCGGCGCAGGGCGCGTGGCGGAGGGCACAGCTGCGTCCCCCCACAAGTGGCCACTTGCGTCTCCAGCTGCGCCCGGCGTAGGCCTGACTTCGGACAGCGACACTTTGCTTGGTCCTGGTTCTGACCCGGTGTCCCAGTCCGGCTCTACGGAGACCACGCCCCTATACCATTCTGAAATCCTCCTCACTGCTTCCGCTTTCCCCATGGCTTAGTTTTTAAATGACTTTGCAAGAATTGGGATTCAGATACATTCACGATTGCATTTTGATGTCTTAATATATATGTTTCTCTGTGTTTATTTTTCCTTATAACTTATTCATGGAAGCTAACAGTTGACTATCCTGTAAAATTCCTTGCAACCTGAATTTTATGGTTACATGTGGCCGTGTGTCACTTAAGAAGTTGGTTCCCACCCACAGTTTTGGAAATGTATACCTTACAGTCTTGGTTTGACTCACGTTGATCTCTATAACCAGGAGTTCGCTGGCTCTGCTAATGCAAACGATGAAGAGGACAAATATGTGTAATGTGTCCTGAAATAAGTTATGGTGAAAGTTATAGTCCTAGCATGTACACTACTGATTTTAAAAGTGAGGGAAATTTTTTTTTTAAAAAAAAGCAAAAACAAAAATGTCCTAGTTAGCTTGAGAATGGCTCCCTGTATCCCTGACCTGTGGCGTGTTTTGGGAGATGGTGCTACCTTAAGAAGACGGCAGTGGAGGCTGGGGAGGTAGGTGGGCGGTCTAAGCACCTGCCTGGCAAACGCAAGGACCTGGGTTTGATCCCCGGTAGTACATCCTTTGCAGTCCCTGGAACCTGTGAGACCCTGTACCAAATAAATGAATAAATAAAAGAAGAAAGCAGCTGCGAGGTTAGTTCACAAGGGGCCTTGAAGGGGAAATTGGGACCCTGGCTGGTCCTGTCCTTTTTGTGTTCTGGCTGTGCACAGTGGGCGGGCGGCCTCACGATGTCCCCTCACATGGTGCTTAGGGCCACAGCGGACTCAGGCCATGGAGCCAGTGGGCCGTGGACCTTAGAGACCATGAGCCAACATAAACCCGTCCACCCATCCTCTCTCCTCATTGCTCTGTTTCAGTTAATCACAGCAACAGAGAGCTGCCTTCCGCCCACATGGAGGATACAGATCTGAGCTCACAAAACCGGAGCTGCAAGCAGCGCTTCACGTCTCACCAACCGGGGCACACTGTGATTTCACAGGCAGGCAAAAAGGTCAATTTTACTGCTAGGGGCTGAGCAGAGCAAAAACCCCACAGTCAAAACTAAAAATTCAATGAGTCTTGCCTGCTGCGCCGGCCCCGCCCACAGGCACGCTAAGCCGGTGACCAAGTTCAGGCGAGGTGGCGCATGCTGGGAGGCTGAAAGATCAGGAGGCTCACCACGAGTCCAGGCTGCGTAGTGAGATCCTATACCCAATATGTAAATAAAAATAAAATAAAATAAAAGTTCCTTCTAAAGAGCCAAGCTCCTTTGTCCGTACTTGCATAAGTTCCAACATGATGTAGCCAGAAAGGGGACAGAAGGTTGTCCCAGATTACAATCCTGCACATGCTCTGATCTTGTCCAGCGTCTTTTGTCCTGGGAAGCCTCTTGCGATTACACTCTCAGAATTGTCCCCATGTTTGGAAACAGTATCAAGTGGCACGTTTTTAATCATGAAAGAAGCGACGATGGGGGCCGGCAAGATGGCTCAGCGGTCTAAAGGGCCTGTTTAGGAAAGCTTAGGCAACCACAGGGACCACAGTTCGATCCCCGTCACCACATGCTGCGCCAGTCCCACCCCCAGGGCAGGCTGAACAAGCCATAAAGAAAAAAAAAAAACTGACGATGAGTTGGTGTCTTTCTCATACGCTGCCTTCCTCTGTTTATTGTCACTATGTCAGGGCTTAGAAAGGTTACAAACACAGCCAATTTGCGAAGACGCAGGTCTCCAGGTTGTGATGGCGCTGGGAGCGCTCCAGCGGCGGCAGGGCCCTTGGCTCCTCTCTCGGGGGTGAGCACAGAGAGGTCTTTGCTCAGAAGAAGCTGAACAGATCGGCTCCGCTCTTAGCAGTTTTCCCCTCAGCCGCAAGGCTGGGGGTGTCGATTCATAAGCATCTCCAAAGCACAGCGCCTGGGTTGCTGCTAATGGCCCAGTGACCAGTGACATCTGTCTGACCTTCCGGTGCTAGGGCTTAAGAAACAGATTTCTGTATTAGGAAACCTTAAGGAGATTTCCAGCAAATACATATTCAGAGTAACAAAGGAGGCTGGGTGAGCACCTAATGTATTTTAAATATTTAGTGCTTTTTCCCCTTAAGGCAGCATTGTATTCCAGTTATTTCTTGAAATGGGCGTTGGTCTGGGGTTTTCATACGTTTTCTTTTTTCGTTTTGTAACGAAAAAAGCAAGTTTGGCTGTTTATTTCTGACAAATTTAAAATCCTGACTGGCTGAAAAAATGGGAGGGTTTATTTTTTTTCTCTTTTTGTGAATGAGGCATTAAGTCTGAAATTGCCTTCAGTGACAAATTCCTTTCATCCCTAATCCCTCACAGAAATACCTTGGTTAACCCTAAGTGACAAGGCTTGAAAGAACCAGGTGAGCTCAGCTTTGCAAATAAAATCCATCCTGAAAACCAGGAGTAGCAGAGGCGGGCTTGCACTGTAGATTTTTCTTTTCTTTTCTTTTCTTTTCTTTTTTTTTAAGTTTAGGCTTAAATGGCTTAAACTTAAAAAAAAAACTTGAGCTTAAAATATAAAACAAAGCTGGATGCTATCAAATGGCTTAATTAGTTTTTCACCTGAAACAAAATTTTTATCTGCTCTCATGTTTATCTTGGAAATACAAAGTGTTTTTAATTTCTTTGGTTTATTTTGGAAATTCAAACAAAACATAGCTGTCTCTATTAAAATCTTGATTTTTCTTTATAATTTTCTGTGCTTATAGAAACTCATTAAACTATTAATGACTAGCTCTGCTAAAGCCTTATCAAAGAAATTAGTATTTTAATCTACTTTTTCTCCAATAATGGGGGGGTTGAACCCAGGGACAACATGTTAGTTTCTCTCTCTCTCTCTCTCTCTCTCTCTCTCTCTCTCTCTCTCTCTCCCTGTCTCTCTCTGTCTCTGTCTCTCTCTCTGTCTCCCCCTCTCTCCCCCTCTCTCTGTCTCTCTCTCTCTGTCTCCCCCTCTCTTCCCCTCTCTCTGTCTCTCTCTATCTCTCTCCCCCTCTCTCCCCCTCTCTCTCCCTCTCTCTCTGTCTCTCTCTCTCTCTGTCTGTCTCTCTGTCTCCCTCATTTAATGATTGGCTCCTCCTAATTTACCCAAACTGGGTTAAAACTTCTGTCTCAGTTTCCCATGTTCTGGGATTATAGGTGGCATCTCAATTACTCTTCTCTCATTGCTGGGACAAATACCCGCCATCCAAAATGAAGGAAGGGAAGGTTCGTTTAGCTCACAGATACCAGAGGTTTCAGTCCATAGTTGGCTGGCTCCACAGCAGAGTGACACAGGGCAGAGAGCATCCAGGCCATGGTGGCAGAACAGCAACAGTGACAACAAGAGAGTCTGTCTCTGTCTCTCTTGTATTTTACTGAGGCTTTCTGCTCCAGCCTGGGGGAACTCCACACACCCATAATCCCAGCAGTACTAAAACCTATAATCCCAGCCTTGAATCACCCATAATCCCACTGGAGTATGAGTTACTCACAAACTCTAAAAGTCCCCACGCCACGTTTGTCTGAGGCTTTAGGGGGACAACTAGACACAAAGCACAACAGATGGGCACCGCCATATCCAGTTTAGTTTGATTTTTCCTTACTAGAAACCGTTGATGGTGCACTGTGCTGAGTTGCTCCAACCCCTTCAGGATGCTAAGACAATTAGAACAAATCCCCTCATCCAACAAACCAAGAATGGGGAATCAAAATAAAATCAAAACCAAAATATGCTCTCTTCACAGATTGGAACATTTAAAATTAACTAGGATTAGAAGCCAAATAGAAGTGCAATCGGATCTCTTGGCATAAAAATCAGAAGTCTGGTTGTTTTTGTCTGAAAAATTGATGCAAAGGGAGAAAGAGGTCATGTGCTGAAATCAGGTAGCAAGTAGCCAAGCAAAATGTAGTAAGGCAGCGTCCCAGGGGGAGCAGACACTGAGCCAAGGTGAAAGGACCCAGTGGTGCAGGAGCCGCCCTGCCCTACTGCGTGTGGGAAGCAGCAGACAAGCTAGCCAACATGGTTAACACAGGCACAGTGTGAATCTTAATTCAGTTCCGCATAGTAAAGGCATACAGGACCAAGGTTAAGGAGGAGGCTTCTCGACTTCTTCATCAGCGTGTTGGTTTAACCTGACTTGAAGTTGGTGACCATCACAAAAGATTCAATTTTCGGTCTTACAAAACAAATGAACATAAGCCATATTTTATCTCAACTGTAGATGTCATCATCTGCAATAAACACCGATGTTTCTGGGCATCTTATTAAGCTGTAGCTCACGTATCATAAAACTCGCCGCTGTCAGGTGCATAGCTCCACAGTATCTGGTATACAGACAGAGTTGTGTAGTCATACCCACATCTAATGTGGAATCTTTTGGACACACACACACACACACACACACATACACACACACACACGCACGCACGCACCTTCACACCCATTGGCAGTCTCTCCTTTCTCTGCAAATATTCTACCACCACAGACCCACAACCTTTCTCTTTAGGTTTATTCATTTCTTGCATTTCATTAATCAAAGTAGCATAATATTAAATCCTTTGCCTTATTTCCCTTAGCTTAATACTTTTAAGATTCTTTTATGGTGTGATAACACGTATAAATGTGGTTCATCCTTGCTCATACCCCAATAATGTAGGTCCAATAGATACACTGCTTTTATCTTTTCATCAGCTGAAGATATATATGTGAGTGGTTTCCATTTTGGGCTGTAATGAATAATGAGGCTGGGAACATTAGTGTGTGGCTTCTTATGTGGATGTATGGTTTAAATTTTCCAGCGCTACTTTTGGTCTGATGGGAATTCCGGGCTGAACTCTTTGAGGAGCTCTGCCAAGGTGTCAAAGCGGCAAAATCATTTCCCTTCTCCGGCAGTGACATAGGGCAGACCTAGGTCCTCATAGCCTTCTCAATTGCTGTCATCTGTCATTTTTATTGTAGCCGTCTAGTGGATAAGAAATGGTGTCTTCTTGGAATTTCGCTTTGCATTTCCCTGATGACTAATACTGTTGAGCCTCTTTGACGACATTATCGACATTCATTTTTCTTCTTGAGATGAGCCCATTCACATGATTTGTTCATTTCTAACAATTTTATTTAAGTCAATTTACACGACAAATACCTCACCCACTTAGATGTATAATTTAATGATTTTGGTAAATTATGTAATAAATTTTAAAGATTGTGATAAAATTGGGGCTGGTGAGATAGCTGAGTAGATTTAAGTGCCTGCTTAGGCAAGCTTGGGCAAGCACAGGGACCATGGTTCAATCCATGGCGCCATATGTCACACCTGCCCCACTCCTAGGGTGGGCTGAGTCAGCCACCAAGTCCTGGCGTGGTGGCACATGCCTATAATCCGAGTGCCGGTGAGGCTAAACACAGGGCGATCATTGAACCCAAGCTGGATAGTGAGACCCTGCCACAACCAAATACATTGAAAAACAAATTGAAATGAAAAATAGTGATAAAATATAGGCAACATAAAATTGAACATTTATTTTTCTAATTTAACCATTTAATATAAAATTACATGACCATTATATTTTTAATTTTTAAGTTTATGTATTTGACTCAGGATCTAACTATGCAGCTTGGACTCTAAGATGTTGGTGGCCTGCTCAATGCACCAGGGACAGGGACTGCACAGGCTGAACAGCCTGTAGTGCTGGGGATAGAACCCGGGTCCCTGCATTGGCCAGGTGGATGCGTAAACCCCTGAGCTGTCTCCTCAACCCAGTGCCCATTCATTACGTTGCCTATGCAGTGCAATTATCCATACTATCCCCAAAATATCTCCATCATCTGTGAAAGAATGTGTAAGCACAAAGCAGTGTTCCTGACATTTTGCCCCTGTGGCCTTATGCCCAACCCTGCTAAGCCCAGTGTGCTCTAAAATCCCCATACTTATGGGCCTCACGTAAATGAAATCAAAGACTATGCATCCATTTTCGCGTACCTCGTTTCACTTAGGATGAGGTTACGGAGCTCTTGGAGCCTGTATCGGGACTCCCTTCCTTTTGCTGAGAATATATAATGTTAGCGACTCATTTGTGTATGCCCATTCGGTCCATTTCCCACGTCGTATCTGATGTTATAGTGAGCACTGGTACGTGCGTGTGTGTTCAAGAACCTGCTTTCACAGCACATCCTAGGGATGGAAGTATTGTAACACATGGAACCGGCGAGTTACGTGGTAGTTCTACGTCACCCAAGGAATCACTGCTTCACATGGGATTACGACATCCATAGCAGCTACATTGTTTCTGCTTTTCCAAGAACACACCAATTTTATTTTTTAAATTATTTTCACTTTTAAAATTTATTGTATTTTTATTTTTAAATTGTGTTTACTGGTACATAAATATTTCTGATTTATTTCATTAAAATATCAGCCTTGTAGGGACCATGGCTCAATTCCCCATCCTTTCCTTCTCAGAATCCCCATTCACTCCCAGCCTCCATCTCAGTGTGGCTGAGGTTTGCACCTCCTAATGAACAACGATCCTGAGTTTTTAATGCAGTCTACAATCTCCGACTTTAATCAGGGTTAATCCACTGAAACTTCATGCAGTTAATAGCACAGGAGGAGGTACGTCCTACTCAGGGCTGTTCTTCCTGCCTGTCATATAACTGAGGATGTTTCTCCACTCGTTCACTGCTATTTGGCCCTCTCTTGAAATTTCGGTGGTAGATCAATTTGACTTCCTTCTTCTTCCTTTTCCTTCTATGTTTCCGGTTTATTGACTTATAGCTACAGATACACTCATTGAAGTATCTCAAATCAAAAATGTAGTACTAATGCTAATCAGGTTTGACTAATACCATAACTATTATTAAGTAGTGACACTATTTATTGTAATTAGTATTAATACTAGTAGTAATACTACTAGTAATTAACAACATTGTTACTATTAAAATACCATTACTAGTATTAATAATTAGCAACACTATTGGTAATGCTATTACTAATACTAGTTATTCATATTAGTACCAGTGATTTTATAATGCTCAATCACAGCTAGACAATGGACAATCTTGTGGCCTAGTTAAAATTCTTTCGCTACAAATATTGTGCTTTATTTCCAGTCTCTTAATCCTGTTCCATTGTTATGTCTGGCAGATCTCGTGTTGGTGCCAAACTGTTTTGTTCGGTGTTGATTTGTAGCAGGTTTTGACACAAAAATGCAAAATTTCCCCACATTAAATCATTTTGAATGTGATTTTAATGGGTTCCTTGGAGTTTACATGAACTATACTACGAACATGTCAAGTTGTAAAACAGAGTAGCTAGGACTGCAACCCAGATGGCTTTAGGCTTACAGATAAACTACAATTGCTTAACAATTAAATTTCTTCTTTCTGTTCTACTAGGGTACATAGGTATCTATAATTGCTATATCATCTTGATTAAATGAATCTTTTATAATAAGCTTTCAATGGTCAAAATGTTGGTTATTATTTTATTTTTTATTAATCAAGTATTTATTGAAAGTCATGCTCTGGAAAAAGAAAAACAACTAATAAGCATGTGAAAGGTTCTGTGCTCCTGGAGCCTGCCTTTCAACAGGGAAGCCAAATGCTAAACATGACAAATCAAAACTGTGGGGAAAAGCAACCAAGGTTAGAGGTCATTGCTACTGCTTGGAATGTTGGAAAGCAAGACTGAGAGGCCCGCGGTCAGCCTTGATTTATCTAGGACAGGATAAGCCAAGTGAGACTTACTGGTCAGATGGTCATGTTGGGATTACTTATTTACTTATTTATTTAGGGAAAGATCTACAGCGTGTTCAGGGCCTCACTACTAGGTCAGAATCATAGTGATCCACTTGTTTACAGCCCCCCAAGAGTTGGGATTACAGGCGCACACCACCACAACCAGTCTCAATTGCTGTCTCAGCACACTCTGGAGGTGAGGCCAGTACCGCCGACCAGGGGATTGAACCCCCAGCCCCTGAACCAGCTTGGAGGTGCTTTAGCCTGCTGAGCTATTTGGCCCATCCTGGAATTACTTAGAGTATGAATTCTTCTACAAAAGGCATTCAAGAAACAGAAAAAAAAAATGAAATTTGGACAGCACATGCATAAGGCCCTCTTTTAGGTATATATGACCCATTTTATTAAATTGCATTTTATGGAATTCTCACAGATATCTGGTGGCAGTCATCATCAAACTCATTTTAAAATGAATAAATTGAGATTGAAGATATTTATTACTGATCATCATGGGTAGAGTCAGGGATTAGTTACATAAATTATAATTCTAAGCTTTTACAGGATTATATTAATATCAAGTGATTTCCCATATGTATTCCAATGTATTTAATAATTTTTTCTGAGATAAAGTCTTTGATACATTTAAATGTCACTCTCTTTTTTTTTGAGACAGGGTCTCACTGTGCAGTTCAGGCTGGCTTTGAGCTCACTTTTGTAGCCCAGGCTGGTCTCAAACTCACAACAATCCTCCTGCCTCAGCCTCCCAAGTGCTGGGATAACAGGCGTGAGCCACCACACCGAGCTCTAAATGACACTCTCAAAAGAAGGTACAGTAAAAAAAGAACAGTGAAATATTCTAGTCAGATTCACTTTAATTAATTAAAGGTTCCAGACTATTTCTACCTTTTTTTGTCAATATTTTAAACTGTGCTCTGAATAATTATCATTTTTAACATCTTGTGTGTTTAAAAGTATTCAGGATAACACATGAGCCCCAATACGTAAGCAGCCTGCATATTTTACATTATTTTTTAGTGTATTAAAATTTCATCTTACAGCCAGGCTTGGTGATGTGTGCCTATAATCCCAGCTCTTGGGAGGCTTAGGCAGGAGGATTTCTGTGAGATGGAGACCAGCCCGGGCTACAGAGGAAGCTCAAGGCCAACCTAAACTGCAGAGCGAGAGCGTGTCGCAAAAATATTCAACTTAGATATAATTTGTGTTCCTGTTTCTTTTTACGGGAACGAAGTTTTGAAAAAGTATTTTTAAGAAATAAATTTGAACATAGCAAATTTTCAAGTTTAAGGCACAATATGAAGTAATTTTATGTTTATTGATTAGGGACAAACAAAAGAACTCTGTGTGGTTGGAGAAAAATTCTGTTGTTAACAGACTTAGGGGCCTTTTCCAAAAATTTTAGATTTGTTCCAGCTCTTTCAGGATGGATTTCAAACTTCTTTTAAAGAACACATTTTCTTCACTGTACAGTTTCTTAAATTATTAAGCAGGTCAGCATGCATTACCTCAGCTGCACACCGTGAGCAGGTCAATTTCTATGTCAGTAAGGGGGAGGTGAGCTGAGATAAAATCTATGAAATAGAAGAATGCTGCTATCGCATTACTATCCCCATTAATGCGGGAAGCTCCTAGCAAACATATAAACTATCCAGAAGTGATAAGCAGATACGAAAGGATTTTGTGTTCTATGTGTATGCGAATCAGAAGCTGAAGGTGATGACATCAGGATTTGCTGCCCTCCTTTCAAGCCTGAGGAAAGAAGTGAATCCTGTCAAAACTATTATTCCAGTTCAAAAAACCCAGAGGAAAGAACTTTACAGAAATATGAAGCTGTGATGGGCCACCTACCCTTCTTCTTGTTTTCTGTGCCCGTAGACTATAAAGCCCTACCTTTCCTTGCGTCGTGTGTCATTACTTTCTAAGGGGAAGCATCCTACATTCATTCGTCTTTTTCAGTATCTTAACCAATCTCTGCCCCAGACCTGGTATCTAGAACTTAAGAAACGCTTTCTTCAGCGATTGTTCATGGACCAGTAGTTGTACCTGCTTATCATTCTTTAGATTCATATAATGTGTTTTGTCAGAGCTTCCGGTAGAATAGGGCTACATCTAATCTTTCCCAACTGCAGCTAAGAGCCACCCACTTGTTTCAAATAAAACACATTTTGACTCTCCCAGCTTTATTATTCTGCTCTTTATGCCATCAATTACCTGTAAGTCCATGTTATCCGCATCACGGGAAAGAACATTTAGATTCAAGCTTTCTGAATATTAAGTTATTCATCTCTATGGACCTAGGTATGTCCAGTTCTGCTGCAAAGATCAAGACATGCTAGTATTGTTTGTTTGTTTGTTTGTTTTTTTGTGCAGGGTCTCACTACTGACTCATACTGATCCTCCTGCTTCTACCTCCCAAGAACTGGGATTATAGGCGCAGGCCACCACACCCGGACTCCATCACAGGCTCAGCGCTCAAGAGCAGGGCTGGCATGTTAGGCGGGGCCAGGAACTGAACCCTGGGCCCTGCGCTTCCCTAAGCAAGCGCTTAGTCCACTGAGCTCTACCGGTGCTGATATTGTTTCTTGCCAACCATCCTCACGTGCTCAAGGTTTGCCTCACCCTGCTAGTTTCTATTTAGGTAGAAGGAAGTGTTGGGTAAATGCAAAAGGTGGAGAGATGTACTTGGAGAGGCTCAACCGGAAGGAAATAGTGAAGCGATTCATTAATCTGTGAGACTACAAGTCATTCATACCATCACGTGAGTTTTCTTTTATATTTCACTTTGAACTTGAGCATCACTACAGAATCACCGAGAAATTAAGTGAACTTGAACATCACTATGGAATCACTGAGAAATTAAGTGAATTTATATCATAACATAGTCTGCGTATTATTTGACGTACTGTACTTTCCACATTTGTTTAGATATTTGAAGATTTTTCCATCATAGTTCATTAATTCAATTATCATACTCTCGGAATTTCTGAATTAAATTTTTAAAAATGCTAGCTAGCTAAATATTGTTTCGGAATATCCAGCAAGAGACAAGTCTATGGAAAATGCAAGCTTTATTTAACACTAAATCAGTACATCTGTGGTCAACTGTTAACGGCTGAAATTATATCATTTTTTTGTTTATGATGTGCTCTTACTAAGATACAACACCCTCCCAGTTCCCTGAAACATCGTGGGCGGTATCTAACATGTCAGAGCCTGAGATCTTCATGCTTTCTATCCATATAAATGACTATGTCAGCACCTATTTGTGGAATTGAATGGAAATCAATATCATTGACCAGGGCAAAATCAACACAGTTTTCCCTCATGGCAGCCACGCTGGAGTCTGAAAGCTCAAGTATTACATTATGAGCCTTGTTTTCAAAGTAGAGGTCAAAGCCTGCAACACTAACTCATTTTGTTTTTAAATGCTCAGCCCGAGGATTACCAAAGGTTATTCTTTGATACAGGCAAATTGGAGAACTCCCTAGTTAGCACCAAGAATCTTCTGTAATGAAGTAGCATGGTTCTCTCCAGAAGACAGCCAGGATTAAAGGCCTCAGGCAAATCACTATGCATGTACACACGCGTGTGTGGAGCATGTGGTGTGCCTCTCTTCCATTTTCTTTAAGACACACTATGTCCCAGGGTGCGCTGCCTGTCCTCCACACCACTACCTCTGTAACTGTAGTCACTCCCGCACCAGCCCCTGTTTCCTACAACAGGAGCTTGTTTCCCTGCCAGCTTGCTGTCAGAACTCTGCTCTTGTTACTGTAAGACGAGGCAGCTCCATGAGGGACACAGGACATTCACTGAAAAGTATGGGCAAGGAGGTGGCATGAGACTGCGTCCTGGACTGTGTGGTGTCATGTTAATAATGGCCTTCAGAGCGGGGACTCCAGGAGCCTGTCCTCTGCCCTCCTTGAGCAAATCCCTCCCACCCCCACCTGCAGGGCATCCCAGTAGGAAGGCAGCTTACCAGATTACTATGTTTATTTATGTTATTTATCTATCTATTTTTGTATTTTAGGGAACAGTCTACAGGGTGTTCAGGGTCTCACTACTAGATCGGACTTGCAGTGATCCACCTGTTTACAGCCCCCCCAGAGATGGGATTAAAGGCTTGTGCCGCCACACCCTGTCTAAATTAGCATCTCAGTGCACCCTGGGGTGGGGGCGGGGCCAGCATGGCAGGCCAGGGGATCAAGCTCCCGGCCCCTGCTCCTGCTTGCAGGCTCTTTAATCCACTGAGCTATGTGGCCAGCCCTATATTTTATTTACTTTTTTAAGGAGAATTAAAAAATCTAAAAAAACACCACAAGCAATATAGAATTTCACTAAACAAAAGGACAGGAATTCCAGAATGGTTGCTATTGCTGTCTTCAAACTAGTTGCACAGGTTATCAGACATAAGCATGCCAAATTTGTCAAAAATTACAAAGCAGAAACAAAAAGCATTGAGTGGCCCTTGCAAGAGACCAGTAGAAATCAGCCGTACGATTGTGTGTACATAGATATTTTTCCCCTTGTCTTTCTTTCTTTCTTTCTTTCTTTCTTTCTTTCTTTCTTTCTTTCTTTCTTTCTCCCTTTGCTCCTCCCAGTTCTTCCTACCGTTTCACCAGATTGGACCCCTCCCAAGTATCCATCGTACCTTTCTCATGCCCCGCCATCTCCACACACTCAGCCATTGTACGTTTCGGATCCTACTTACGCTTTCAGGTTCTCAGCCAACGTGGTACGTTTACGCACGCCGTCTCTAGTTGCATCCATTCACCTACGTTACTCAGTCATAAAAAAGATAAGGTGCTTTTATCACTGGGTTTTACTTTTTAATCTTTAATTTATTGGGTACAGGGTCTCGCTACACAACGCGGACTCATGGTGATCCTCCTGTCTCAGCCTCCTCAGCCGTGAGGTTACAGGTATGAGCCACTATCTCTAGTTTCAGTGGCCAGCACAGTGCACCCAGGAGGGTTCTGAGGCCAGTGTGGCAGGTGGTATTAGAGATCAAACCTGGGTCCTTGTGCTTGCCAGGCAGTCGCTTAGGTCATGGAGTTACCTCCCCAGTCCTATTGCTGAATTCTTCATGCTTCAATCTATTTCTCCTCATGACTTCCTGATCCCTTTTTAATCTATTGCCAAACTATTATTACTGAGAGCCTGAATTCTAACTATTTTTAATTTAACAAACTATGTTTTTCCGTTTTGTAACACTTTTGCTCTTTCAGAAAAATTGGGTAGAAAATAGAGTATACATAAACTTGATCACTGTTGCTTTGAATCTTACCTAATTGTCAATGTCTTAGGTTTTAGTCACTCTCTGAGCATGTCGGATGAGGCTATGTCTCGCCGTGTCCACCAACAGCTCTCTAATGATCTCTGACACTGAAGTCTCTCTGTATGCCTGTGTGTGTATGTTTTGTGATGAGATAGGTCTTGAGATCTGTTGACCATCTCTTTTTTAAACTGGATTTGTTTTGTCATTGTATAAGGCAGAAGTGCATGGTGGGACATCGCTGCTCCCCCAGGGTGGCCAGAAGCAGACAGAGGTTGAGCAAGCCCAGAAGAGTTCTTCCCCAATTCTAGATAGCACTTTTGCCTTAGAAATGTATTGTTCAAAGGTCTTCCATCCTCCAGGCTGTGGCATGTATTTTCATTTGAACAGTGTCTTTTAGAGGGAAAATTTTAATTCAGATGAAGCCCCAAGTTATCAACACTGTGGTGTATCCACATAGTCATTGCCTCATATAACGTCATCTAGCTTCTAGAATCAGCGTGTGAATGCCCACAAAATAATTTTCTGGGATTTCTTTGGAATTGTGTTGAATTTATAGATCTCTCCGGGAAAAATTAATAGCTTGATGCCATTGAATTTTCCTTTTCATGTACATGAAATCTCTCTTCATTGATGCGGATCTTTGAGTTCCTTAACAGAGTTTAGTTTTACTCTCACAAAGTCCTACACATGGGCCTGGGGAGATAGCTCAGCGGTCTAAGCACCTGCCTGGCAAGCAAAAGAACTCAAGGTCAACCCCCAGTACCACATGCCATGGTAGTCCCAGACCCCCATGTGCACTGAGCCAGCCCTGAAACCAGATACAGTGGTGCACGCCTGTAATCCCAGCACTCCGGAGGCCGCGACAGGAGGAGCTCTGCAGTCTGAACTGGGTAGTGAGACTTGTATGAAATAACTACATTTTTTTAAATCTTCATATATTTTGTTAGCAATTCACATTTTTGTTGGTTTGTTAGTTGCTAGTTTTTGTGGTACTAGGTTTGAGCATAGAGCTGTACTTATACAAAGCACACACTTGATCACTGAACCGCATCCCCACCCCGTGTTCGCTTTTCAGTGCACTGCGTACAGCACGGGGTGTTTAGTCTGTGCACCAGTCTGCTCCCCACTTGCCACTGACGGCCTAAGAGGAACAAGTGAGACCAGGAGAGCTTTATGTCTGCTCGTGGCTGCAGGGGTTCCAGCCCAGGGCCAGCTGGCAGCAGGGCTACTTGGTCTGTAGCCCCGCAGAAGCACCAAGGCAGAAGTGCATGGTGGGAGAGTGCTGCTCCCCCAGGGTGGCCGGAAGCAGACAGAGGCTGAGCGGGCCCAGCAAAGGGCCGACAGACCGGGGCAGCAGTGATGGGCTGGCACACGTGCCAGGCTCTTCAGGGAGCCCCCACATCTTATGACCTTCCATCAATGTCATCAGTAATGCATCCGTCACTGGCATGAGCCAAGGAGGATGTCACATTCCTGTGATCCAGTCACCGTTGATGACAAGCATGCACCTTTCAGGGGCCATTTGGGCTGCAAAGCATAGCAGTATGAAAACAGAGTGAGCAATTTCTGGAATAGAAGAAAGTAGTTGACTTTGTTAGATGTTAAGTTTTATAGTTTATAGAGATATAATTTTTTTAAAAGACAGTGTCTTTCCAGTATTTTATGGTTTTGTGATTATTTCTTCCATTTTGTCTTTGCTCAACTTCCAGGAAAGCCCAGTGTGTGCAAATCCCATGCTTAATGCAATCAGTGATGTCCTTCCGCTTTGTATCCCAGCATGCTACCCACGTGGCTAAACCCACGTTGTGTCGTCCTTTATCAGCAGCAAGATGATACTCCTTGCCATCTTGTCTTTACATCTTGCTAAAATATTCTATTTGAATTCAGATGTGATTAATAAACGATTTTCCATATGTACTGATTTAAAAATATCGCCTGGCTTTTAAACTTTTAAAAACCAGCCATTTAAAAAGACCCAATTCACTTTTTTAACCAAAGTAAAGTGCTAGTAAATAATATTGGGGTTTTTTTGTTGTTGCTGTTTGTTTTTGTTTTTGTTTTGTTGTTTTCCCTAGAGATTAATGCTTTCTCAAAATTTGCCTATAGGGTCTTATAAATTATTTGGAGGCCAGATTTTGTTTTAAGATTTATTTTTCAAAACCTTTGGCTTTTGCAGAAGTTTCTAGGGCCTGTCTTGTGTGAGCACATCTTCATGCAGACGTTCATCATTTCTTTCGGAGCCTTTGCTGCCCTGACCTCCTTTTCTTGGTGGCATCATTTTGAAATGAGACACTTTCTACCTCCAGAAGCTCACGAAGCCAGTGCAGTCCTAGCTTTCATTCACAAAAGTGCTTGTCACCACACCCATGCACCTTACTCCATAGTTTAATTCTCTTGTAGGCAGAATGTCCACCCATATTCAATCACAGGCTAGGTTTGGGACAAAGGCTTGTGCAGTGTATGTGCCTATCTCGGTCTTTTCTCTGTACTAGCGCTCCCGTCACCCTCAACACTCTGGTAGGCACCTACACCAAGGGGTCCTCTGCCCTGTAAGCAGACTTGAGTGAAAAGAGAAAATCAGCTCTGCATCTCAGCGGAGAAGCCTGTGGCCTGTGGCCTGCAATGAGCCCGTGCGGCAGCTGCAGCAGGAGCCACCTCCATCCTCAAAGGACCCAGTGACGGCCAGGCTACCTTTTGTCCTTGACAGGGCCAATCCACATCTGTGCTAATCTTTCTGTTGCACTAACTAAACAAAGAGAAATGTATACTTTTGAACACATCACTTGAACCAGCTCTCTAGGAAGTTCACAATAAGAAGAACGTCACTACGTCTCTTGGAGAATATTGGTGTCAGTTGTGCCCGTGTTTAGAACATGTTTCTCACATGTACTTCATGCGTGACTTGGAGTAATGCTTCAACAGCCTCTGCAAACATCACCTTCCTTGCTGCTAAAATGTCAGTGATTGTTACTCTGCGGTGTCTGGCTTAGAGCTAAATGAAATGGCGCATCCACAGCAGTCAAAGGATGGCTCAGGAAAGTACCCAGCTACAACTATGGTGCTCCTTCGTGAGATGTTCCCAGCCACAGTCTGGAAAGCCCACCCTGGCATCGGAATTCAGTCCACCTTCCTGTTCCCACCCCAAGGGCACCCAGCCGTTTCTGCTGAGAAATTACCCGAGCCATGCTGAATGCTCCGCCCTTGTCGTTCCCTCCTCATCAGTTCTGGTGACCTTCAAAGAAGTTCCAAGAAGGAGCTTACAGGCCCATGCACACACTCACACACACACACACACACACACACACACACACACATATGCACACACACACAGAGGTCTTATTACCAGGTCCACTGCATAATTTCAAACACGTCTGAGATGCATCAAATGTGCCTTCTTCTCTTCATTTAATGCAAAACACTTCTTTTCTTTCTGCACGCTATTTGGAATTCTTGTTGTTTATCCTTTCTTAAGCCGCCTCAGAAAGAATCCCTTGGATGAATGGTCAGATATATAATGAATCGAATGCAGTGCTGCTATTTGTTAACCAGACTTCTAGGTGGAAAAGGCAGCAGATTTGTCCTCCTGGAGGCACAGGTCTAGCAAGGTGCAAGAGACGAGGACTGCAGCCATGCCTATAGCATTGAAGTCGGGGACAGAAACAACACTCCACGTTCTTTAGACAAGTATTTGTTTTAAACATATCTTAAGTATCACTTGTTTCCTTTTCAAAGGAATTAGACTTATCTATAGGCATGCTGACTGCAGAATGCCTCCTGAAGGTTTAAATAGCAGGTTCAAGCATTATGAAGATACAGAGCCAACTTGGAGACATGCGTACGGTACCTGCCTATGCAGGTAGGCCCAGCTCTGATAAAAGTAATCGCAGTTTTAACTCAACAGTCTGGACTTATTAGACAATCTTGACTTGCACCCCAAGGTATCAAACTATTTTCAGTATGCTACTGTAAATTATATGTTTTTTCCAGGTGTGTTAAAAACAACAAACACCTATTAAGGTCATTAAATATGTCACACTGCATAGTGAAAACAACTGTGTGTATGGTCAAGGATACTGACCTTTCGGTGGTAAAATTTTCAGATCTAACTGATGTTTCTGAATTCTGAAAGCAGAGAACTTTTCCTAGTTGCAATGAGAGAGAACAAGAGTTGGGTGAAATAGGAAATGAGTAAGAACAGAGACTGGCTTGGAATAGTGACAGATGGAAATCCGGACTCACCCTATACTTTGGATATTATGAGTATTTCATGCGTGCCTAGAATTTTTCAAGCCATGTTTGCATTTTCGCACCTTTGAAACTTGTTGCTGTATGTTGAATGTTCTGAGGCTGCTGAGGTTGAGGTGTGATCTTCCTATCTCTGGCTGCATTTTTGGAAAAGAATTGCTTCCTTAGTGTGCGATGAGACGGTTCTAGAAAAAGCTCTACACCCTTCTGCCAGCCTGAGGTTGAAAATAGAAAATAGAAGAAATAAAATATGTTCTCAGCCTAGAAAGAGGCATGGGTACTCAGCCTGCATCAGCAAGCCACGAGTGAATGTATTGTTCCCTCTCTTTAAAGTTCTGAGCTGAAATACAGCACACACTAAATAACTTTTGCTTAGTGTTGTATCTTTAAGCTAGCAAAAAGCCGTGATGTAGCCAGCTGCTCATTGTAAGAGAACTCAAGTGATAAAACCTTCAATTAGTGTGAAGAAGGTGTGGTCCAGGGAAGGTGTGCCCATGAGTCAGTGTAACAGTCACAGGAGCATGTCTGTGGTTGGACGGCATGGAGAATTACTTGTGCCAAAAATCCAATATTCCTCCCTGCTCATGGAAATTCTGCGGCTATTACGTACGTTCACCTATAGTGTGTTTCGGCACTTCACTGTTTCCTTCAAAATGTAACTGTGGGAGCCCTGGAATCCACCATGACTTAATTCCTAATATTCATAATTAGGCAATCACTCTGTGTTGGATAACTCACTGCTTAATATATGAACACTAAGCTTAATTATCACAGAATTCAGACCAGCTTCCAAGGCTTAATGTAATTTCTCAATTCAAGAAGCACCGACTGAGATTACAGCGGGCTACATTACTGACTTTTATCTGCCATCCATAAGCGCTCACAAATCTGTTGCTACTTTTGCTGATCTTCGATTTTGCAACAGTGCAGCATTTTCTGCCTCTTTCCAGGTCCCTCTGACCAGGTAGGTGTGCGTCCAGCAATCAGCCATCGCCCAACGCTGGACCCCAAGTGCCCGCTGTGATCATGACCCCATCCCATCTCCAAAGCCAATGCAGCATGACGAGCGTTAACTTTTGACCAACTGCAAACCTCTCATGAGCTTAGAGTGCATATGATGAAAATGAGAACAGGGCAAGGGTAGAGTAGCAGGGGTTAGGAAAGGCATCAGGCCAGGGTATCATGTTGCAGACTTCGGAGTGTCTTCATGGTACTCAACCTGGCGATGTCTCTGCAGTACTTACTAGGACATAAGGCTGCGGAAGGATGTCCCCGTGGTAATCACCATGGCAAAGGTTGACCTTCCAGTCCCAGCCCAGACCTTCCTGTTTCATCTCCTCTCCTCTCCCACTGTAACTGATCTCATGAGTGTCCTAATCCGACCAGGTGCATGAGGAATCAAAGTGTCTTATGATACTCAATCTGCAGGTGAAAGATTTTTTTTTTCCAGGACCACGGTTCAAACTCAGGACCTTGCACTTGACACATAGGCACAAGTGCCATGGAGCTATCTCCCCAGTCCTTTCAAGGTGTCTTATATCTGCAGGCTTGGAATTTATTTTTCCCCTTGATGTCTGGACTATCTCTCCATGGTGTATTCTCCCGCATGAACCCATTTCCTGATCCCATCGGAAGGAGTTCCTCTTCTACAAGAGTTTTACTGATGTTGGATTAAGCTGAGGCCCCCTCCTCCCCAGCACATGGAATATGTGGCGTGACATCATACTGGACACATTTCTGTACTTTTCCCCGAAAGAGGGATGGGTATATTGACCACATGTGATTACAGCTTGGAACAAAGTTAAACACAGACGATGCTTATTAAGTGTGTTTGAATTAAATCAGGTTAAATTCAGTTGAACTGCTTGCCATTAATCAGGTCACCTGGGTCCATCTTCCTCTGAAGAAGTGTGTGTGTCTGTGTGTGTGTGTGTGTGAGAAAGCTCATATGTAATTACAGCAACTGATTTCATCGCAATCACCATGAAGGAGAATCCTCTAATTTAATGTTGGCTGCATTTACACATTTAGCATAATAGATCTCTTCTGATGCTATCAAATTGGATATGGTTATGATTTCAACTTTCAGGGGTAAATATAAAATGATAAGAATGCACTGAATTTTATGTTTAGAGGAAAAAAAAGGAAAAGAAAGAAAAAAATTAGAAACAATGCAGAATTTCACTAAACAAAATCGTAGGAATTCCACACATGCGTTGAATTTTAGAGGCTAAAGTCATTTGAGAATGGTCCATTTTCTTCTACCTCAGTGTTCTGTGTGACGTAGAAAAGGAAGTTTGATCGAAATATGGTGATTATTTAAAAGCGTTTACATTATCCCAATAAAAGATAGGCTGCCATTAATACCCTTCTAAGGTCCCTTCACTTCCAATACACTTATGTCATCCTTCTTATCACTCTCTGAAGGAGTTCTGGAATCTTCTGTCATGACGATCTTTAGCCCCATCACTATGGCTGCCGTGGTTACTTTGAGGAAGAGCTAGAGTTTATCCGGTGCCAGATGAACAAGGTACACGCGGGGCATAGTCAGGCTTCTCAGAGCCTGTCCTCCTGTCTGACGGCGCAGGTAACATACTCACAGCATTTTTGGTCATGCTTTGTAAAGACACTCAAGGAACATGATTGCTGGAACTGCTTCGGAGAGTGACAGGGACGGGGGTCTAAGTGGTGGGCGTTCGCGGCAATGGCGGATCTCTCCAGATGGATTCGCAGCCCTGCACCCTCTTCTGCAGTGCCCATTTTTGATTTAGACCTTCTTCATGCACTGTGCTCCCGGTGTAGATTCCTTGGGGTAACTCAGATAGTTCAAGTTTCTAGAAGACAAAACCTGTTCCGAAGAAAAGTTCTTATCTCCCAGCTGTAAAATTTCAGCACAGCCAGGACATACCGCCTCAAAGGGACAGGCAGAAAGCTCCGGATGAAGCCATCCATACG
This sequence comes from Myocastor coypus, assembly GCA_004027025.1. Lineage (NCBI taxonomy): Eukaryota > Metazoa > Chordata > Mammalia > Rodentia > Myocastoridae > Myocastor > Myocastor coypus. The sequence continues at coordinate 24,135 of PVJA010003917.1, read as the reverse complement.
CTCCTTCCATCAGAAACATCGTCTCTGCTTTTCATCTAACGACAGACGCGTCTCCTTCTTAAGTCACTACTCCGACTTCTGGAACGTTCCTTCACGCTCCTTACAAAGAGGACCTTTCTCCCTTTCCAGCACTCCAGCCCCCGAGTCCTCCTCTGTGAAGGCTTGACCGATAGCATGTTAGGTGGATTCTTCGGGCCACTCACCATCGTCCTAGGAAACGCGCGGGAGTACTCCAGCTCTAGTATTACCTCACTTGTGTTTAGCACTATGCCGGAAACATTTGAAAGGGAGGCAGCGGCCTTATGCTATGGCTGCCGCCTGCCTGAGTGCCTGGAACGTACATGTATAAAGTAATACTGTACATGCTGTGGTGTAAAAGTAACTGAATGCAGGAGTCACGCACTGCGGAGGTGGACTGGCCACGGTACAGGGGAGCCACCGTTGAAATCTCAGATGCTGGCAGGTGTAATTCATCAGAGAGAGCCGCTTACACACACAGGTGGAGTTAGTTGCGTTCCACCTTTCTGGAGAGGAGCTCCCAGACCTCAGACTTCTCCTAAGACCCAAGAGCAGCGCAGGGGCTCTGAGGCAGTTCTGTCTCTGCTGTGGTGCCTGAGGCAGGTACTATCATTGCTGCAGAGAGCTCTTCAAGCTGATCTCCCTGCTGGAGGAGCAGGCTGGAACCTAAGGCAAGGTCTACACTTGAGCTTGCAGGTAGATATGCAGATTTAGAGAACAAGGCGAAAAGAAAATTAAATGAGAACCTTTAAGGAAATCACCAGAAAGGGAAGGAGCACGGGAGCACCTGACCCGAGGACAAGCTGAGGGGGAGAAGCCCATCCATGATGCCAATCACTGGAAAAAGGACGAGGGAGGAGCCCCGTGTGAACGTCTCCAGGCATGCTTCCCTTTCACACACTGCTGTGTCCTGGAACACTTACGACCTCTCTGGGCTGCTGGAAAAGTGGCGAGACCCAATCTTCGCATGCAAACTATTGTGAAGGGAAGAAAGTACATTTTCTGAGGAAATCCATTCAGGAAAAATCACTGGCACTACGCATTGCCCTTTGTTAGTTACTGGTCTTCAGGGAAGCCTGACCCATGACCCCAGCTGGCTGTGTGTGTCCCAGGGACAGATAGTTGCAGCGGTGTTCACGTAGCCAGCCTGGCCACCGTGTGACTGCTTCCACCCAACAGCGAAGTCCAGGGAATGAACTCGAGACCCCATAACAAGCCAGTCCCACAACGCAGTGTTTCTACTCGCCATAACCATTTTATCAAAACAAGCGCGCTTTTCCTTCGGAGGAGTTCAAACTGAGGCTATTATTTATCCTTGCTCAGTTCTTTCCATTTAGAAGCTTGTGTTTCTGTGAACCTGATTAAAACTGTACAATAAAATACATGTTCTCACCAAAGCAACATGTCACATAGGACTCCACCAGCTATGCAGCGCGACCAAGCCATGCCTGAAGAGCAAGGAAGGCCACAGGCTGCAGTGAGGTTGGGGTGGAGCAGGCAGCAGAACCCGCTGCTGCACAAGAAGATTCCGCCATCTGGCAGGATGGTGAAATGAGCTCAAACGTGCATGAGTCCACACACAAGGGGCACGTTTTGCAGACCAAGAACTTCATGCCCAAGGTAAAGACACAACCTTGCTTCCCTCTGACGGAACCAATCCTAGCTCACGCAGCCTCCCTGACACAAAGGTCTCGCTCTGGGCAGGTGACACCTCCCACAGCTCCGTCTGTGACATCGTCCAGCGGTGATGTGTAGCAGAAGGCCTAGAGAACAGACAGGAGGTCCTGTAGTTTCAACCCCGTGTATGTCAAGCTACACACACTTGTCTATCATGTAAGGGGATGGAGCGTGCAAAGAAGGTTCTCTGGCCACATTTTAATCTCAATAAAGAGAAGGACACAGTTCTAAAATATACTTAGTGATAGCATCTCAAGACGGGAACGGAGATGCCCCAACACAGAAGTGGTCCCTGGGTTTTTTCTAGCTCATATGTGTTTAGATGAGAAATCACAAATGTTAGTTTGAAGAAGTCAGAGATAGCAGGTAAGGACTTGAAGGGCAGCTCCAGCAGTCACCTGAGCCTTGAAGATGTTTGCTTGTCAGGAGCCCAGGACTGCTGAGCCGAAGGCACAGACCTGGAAGCTGGGTACCCCAGGGGACACCGGAATGCACACCCGTTTCTAGCTCTGCAGCGCCTAACCCATCGCCCCTACCGGGAACCAGTCTGGGGCAGGGCTGCGGTGCACCTGCGTGCCTCTTGGCTAGTAGACTCTGGTGGGCAGGTGCTCTACTCAGGCTTTAAGGGGGAGAAAGGGACCCCTGGATGCGCAGCCTCAAAGCTGTGACGGATGGGTGTGGGGCCGTGGGGAGGCCAGGGCAGTCTGCTCTGGGAAGGCGTCTAAGGTCCCTGTGCCCAGAGGCGGGGCCGTGCTTGCAGCTGACGGCTTCGCGTGCATAGGACACTCTGGCCTGGTGCGGTCTCCACATCAGTAAGGGAACAGCTGGAAAGAAGCCATGAGAAGTTCTCGTTCAGAAACCCGAGACCTGCGGTCGCCTACACAGACTGCAGGCTGCACCATCGCCCCATCTCGCGAGAGCAGCGCCCGCACACCACCTGCCCACCACCTTTCTGCTCTCCCTCAGAGGAGCTGGGCCCTGTGGCTCATTTCTAGTAAATAAATGTGCATCAGCAAAACCAGAAGCTTCACAGGCTGGCACTGTGGTAACGAGGGATGCAGAGTGAATGTCCCCAGCGATGCCGGGCGGCATCGCGCACCCTGATGAGAGCAGAACAGCATGTCTGCCTTCTTCCCTAACAAAATGTCACCTGGGTCCCATCTGGAGACAGTACCCGAAACGCCCAGACAGAGGCGCACTCCACAGCACACTTGCGCTATATTTTCCAAAAGTGCCACAATGAGAAGCCATGGTGGACGGCTGGAAAGCTCTCTCCAATCACAGAAGAGAAGAGACCAAAGGACTAAGCGTGACCCAGCACCTTGGGGTGGTGGTAGAAAAGAGAAAGAAAAAGAAGAGAGGAACATGGTAAAATCCAAATGATGGTGATGTCTCAGTGCCAACCCTTCTGTTCTGATAAATTAAGCAAGGTGGAGTAACACTGGATGCTAGCGGAAACTCAGTGGGCGCTGTGGAGGAGCTTTGCTCTCTACGATTTCCCTGGGATTCCAAAATAACGCATAATTTCTAAGATAGAACCTATTTCTACAACTCAGTCATGGTAGGAGAAACGTAAGTTTATTTTATTTATTTATTTATTTATTTATTTATTTATTTATTTATTTTTTGAGACAGGGTCTCGCTATGCAGTTCAGGCTGGCCTTGAGCTCACTTTTGTAGCTCAGGCTGGTCTCGAACTTGCACTGATCCTCCTGCCTCAGCCTCCCGAGTGCTGGGATTACAGGCGTGCGCCACCTCGCCCAGCGGAAACATAAGTTTAAAATGCATCATCACGGAACAGAAAGGCAAGGCAACGTCAGCGTGCTCTGTGCATGTGAGCAGGCGCAAGGCGGAGCACTCAGGATGCTAACTATACGCGGTCCACGGAGAGCGATTTGGTGACACCCAGAACAAAACGACCTCTTGTACGTTGTGTCAGTGCCGAAAGGAATGACGAGAAGACTGGGTGAAGGTAGCTCAGAGGACTCCCTGAGGTTCCTCCCTCAGTGAGCCAAGAACCCCTGAAACAAATCAGCTTTATTCCAGGTAGTGAGGACGATCTCATGCGTAATCATCAAAGTAAAGGCGGACCTTACACTCAGTCACGAGCGTGACCACGAGCTCCACTAACTTCCATCCTTTCCCCATCATCAGCTTTATGCCATTAGCGTTCCAAGCAAGGGCAAAAGCAACAAAAAGAAAGCCCGCAGGTAGAGCTGCTGTCCTTCCACTCGAGTCCCAGCTTTCCAGGATTCTCAGCAACAGACCACAGCTGTCCCTGGGTCTCCATTATTCTCCATTTCCCAAAATGCCAGCCAGGCTACAGTGACCCAGGCATCTAACTACCTTATAATCTTGCCCACTGGAATTTCTAGCAATGCGTATTGGCCAAGAGTAGCATTTTCTGTTCTAACTGTGTTTGTAGGAGCAAAAATGGGCCCACATAAAATGTCTAAAACTGTAACACTTTGTAAATATGATATATGAATATAAATCCCTCTACTCCTAATACAGGGATCTGGACAGTGGTACCATATGCATCTATAACAAGGGATAAGATGGATCTTTGATATGAACTAATTATTGGAAGATTTTATCAAATTTTAACAGGACAGAACTCTGTACATGGCATAGCACAACACTTTCGTGACCCTGGACAGGAGCAAGGCAGAGGGCACTCATGGGTGTGGAAAACATGTGTCTTCCAAAACGAGGTCTGGAATACACAGATGAATGTGGTAATCAGTTAATCCCCAAACATGATCAAAGACCAAGGCATGAAGGTAAAATTTCCCTGAAAAAATATTTTCCTAAATATATGGTCTTCGCCTGTAATCCCAGCATTTTGGGAGGCTAAAATTAGGAGGATCACTACGATTCTGATCTAGTGAGTCCCTGTAGACCCTGTACCAAATATATGTGCTGTATATTTTAGCTCTTAGAGAGTAAATAAAAACTTAACTTGACATAAATAAGTGTGAAACGATGCTGTGTTGAGGAGATGTATTTATTTAGGAAAGACCTTATCGCTCTGAACAAAGCCTTCTCTAGAAAAAATATTAATAGATGTTTCTTGCATTATTATCATTAAGTATCATAGAAAGAAGTTCATTCATTTTTAAAGTAATTTCATTTTACATCACTTTAACATAAAACTCAATATTCTAAATTATTCATTAAATGCTGTGGAGGAGCTCTTACCTACCTACAGAAACTATTTGTGTGGAATGTTTATCTTACTGTAAAAATTACAGAAGAAATGCCAAAGTAGTAGGCACATCATGTTTAAAGAAAAGAACAGCTTAAATAAAAAGTTAACATTTAACCTACTTTGGAAATTGGTTCTTAATCTTGTTTCATGCTATCTAACAACAACAAAAAAAAAAGAATAACGAGATGAAATGTCAAAGGAAGAGTTAACTTATTTGGTAAAATTCTTGGGCAAGAAAAAGGAACTCTGCTCTTTTTGAAGAGGCAGTGCTGTGTACACAGAAAGGTACATGAAAAGAAAAAGATCCACAAGGGCAGAGAAGGGAGGGGTCCTCTCCCAGGACGGGGCCAACAGCGGAGAGTAATTGTTGAAAAGCACTCGAGCTACTTGGGGAGCCATGGAAATATTCCCAGACTGCATCTTGGTGATGGTTTGACAGCTCTGAAGACTGAGTGAAATGACCGAATTCCACACTAACCATGGGTGGATTTTATGGCATGCAACTATATCTTAATAAAGCAGACTAATGACATCTGTTTAATAAAACTACTCATGCCTCAGCCTGACACATAAGGAGCCTGGAAGCCATCATTCTCACACACACACACACACACACACACACATATATATATAAATCCAGGTAGACTCTGTTTCGACAACTTTTCTTTATTTCTTCAAAGAAGAAACCTCAAAACCAAGACACCCGAATAGTAACACTGGCATGTGCTGGCTTTGCTTAGAAGACAGTACAGACATCGCTGGTGGAGAGGCCAGAACTGTGGTGGTGAGGAGCACTGGAGGCGAGAATGCCCAGCGCGAAAGCGTGCTGTATCTGTAGCGCAGAGCGCTTGCTGTGAAATTGGGCGCACCGAGAGAGAAGGATCACTCATAAGGTAATACGGCAATTAAAAATCAGACTGCACTAAAACTGCCAGAGTCAATACACTTGTGCTGTGGGGCTTTCGTCATACAGAGGAAGGATTACTGGGAAGCAAGCGTGGGGTGCCAGGTGGGCCATCTGGTACCCCGGATGCTCACAAGGATCTAGCAGGCAGGCAGTGTGCTCCTCATGCATAAGCAGGGTGAAGGATCCAATGTGCCGTTCGCACACTGGGCAGCATGGCTCAGGCAGCACTGCCTTTTTTTTGGTGGGGGACCTGGGTTCAAACTCACGACCTTGTTTCGCTTTAAGATAAAAAAGGTAACTGTGGATCACGCAACTAAATAAAATTGCAAACAATAGTATTTTCAATGCAAAGCATAGGAAAAAATTATGACTTCATATTTGGTAGTGAGGGTTTAAATATAACACCAAAAAAAAAAAAAAAAAAAAAAAAGAACGAAGAAACCACAAAAAAGTGACCATGGAGATTTAACTGAAATTAAAGATTTCTCCGTGAAAATACGAAAATGACAAACTGCAGACCAAGAGGAGAAAACTTGCAAGACTGAGCTGGGTCTGTTGTGGGCAGCTGAGTTGAACTGGCATGTTAGAGGCGGGCCGACAGGGCTGGGTCCTGAAGGGGTCGCTCTTGCTGCTGTGGGGCAGTCAGGTACCTCTGCTGTGGGCCAGACCTCAAGACAAAAGATAGATCAAAGGCACCACGCACTTCGCTAAGGATAAACATCGGGGATTGATATTCTAAACAGGTCCCTACCACCTTGGGAAGCCAGGAAGTCACCAATCCCACCCCCTACCCGAAAGCCCCTGTTCTGTATCCCACCTGCTGGCTCTGTGACTGTCTTCTCCCTCTGACCCCAATTTAATCAATTTCACCTGAACGACTATGCTCATCATCTTATAGGTTGACCATAGTTTTGTCCCCCTTATGCCCACCTTGTGACTTCCTCACCACTGGGGGTTTGTTCTGTAAAAATCACTAAGAAGAATGGGTTCCTTGGTGATCCACTTGGGCCCCCTTCTGTCCCTCTCTCAGACAGAAGCTTTCTTTCCCGCAGTAAAGGTACTCTGCTCTTAAGCTCTGTTGTTCCTAAAATTCATTCTTCAGTTTTAGAGGACATGAACTGGTGCCAGGCATCTAGCACGCTTGGAGTGTGTTTCCCTCTGCCAGTCAGAAAATCAGACATTAGAAAACATGCCATGCAGGTGGACAGAAAGCACCTTAGTAATTTCAAAACATTGTGATGAATGGTTCAGCCACCCAATGAGGTAGAATTTTCTTCTTCTTTTTTGTTTTTCACCATTTCACAGCGCTGAGAATCAACCCAGTTGTGCTCTGTCACTGAGCCACGGCTCCAGCTCCTTTTGCCTTTTGTGAGCAAGGCAGTCTATTACTAGGTGGTAGAGGCATCGCATGCTATTAGCATGATTACAATGCATACGTCGACAATGCCCATGTCTGTTGAGACTGTAAAGCCAAAAAAAAACTGCAGTCACTACTAACGGAAACGTAAACTCTTCCAGTGCTGTTTTAGAAACTAACAAGAGTGATGGAACGAGTGCATTAAAAGCACGTAAGTGTACTGAGGGCGGTTCATGGCAATGTGTCTTCTACTGAGTTTTTTTTTTAAACATTCACCATACTGTTGGGTCACACCTTATGTAAGCCTACATTAGCTTAACGAAATGCAGAGGCTACACTTGGGGATATTTATAGATTCGGGCTCCTTGCTCTGTAAGCTAGGAGGTCTGAGGACAGGCTGCCACTCCTGGTCAGCACCTCAGGAGTATTCAGATCTTGAACCCTCATGCTGTTTTCCAGCAAAGTGAAACAAGGTTACCTGGGAAAGTGACCAGGATGGAAAACACAAGATGTGAACTTTGAGCATCTTGTGATATCACAGTGTAAGGAAGTGCTATTAAATTACTTAATTAACTAATTAGTTTCACAGTGCCAGGGACATATTCAAAAGACAGGCTGAAATGAAAGAGGTCCCAGTGGCCAGAATTGCGAAAAATTTTAATAGCAAAATAAACGAAATAACCTTGAATTGCCGCCTAAAATAGAAAACAAATATCCATGAACCTTTACTGGGATGATTCAGTTATTAAATATCTAGCAAGTATGCGGAAGTGCACGCGTCTGCCGCGCCCGGAGTTCTCCAGCCTTCAGAGGCGGAGATCGTCCCCTTTCTTACTCCCGAGCCACCGGTTGCACAGGGCAGGTCTGTCTCAGACATTAACATGGACAAGAGTAGGTGAGCTGCATTCCAGATCCCAAGCCTTCCCCTCACCCCAGCAGCCAAGCGATAGTGGTCGGCACCAACTGCGCAGGTCACGCTGACCGCCTGTGCTAGGTGCTCCTTGCACGTGCATGAGCAGAAGGAAAGGAGGAAGAGCATGTCTGAGGGACTCCCACAGCCAGGGAGCTGAAGGAAACATGGAAAATGAATGTCGTGTGGGATCCGGGAGGACCTGTTGGGGCACAAAACATTGGTAAAAAGTAAGGAAACACGAATACAGTGTTGGCTTTGCTTAATGATCCTGTGTATCAGTTGCACCAAAGACGGCACATGATAATGCAAGACGCGAATACGCGACAGTGGGCCAAGTTTCTATGAGAGTGCTGCTGTTATTTTCCTAACGTGTTATTTTTTTAATGTAAAACAATTCTTCAATTTATTTATTATTGAGAGTCAGCACTGTCGTATTCCTGTAACATAGCACTGGGAAAGCTGAGACAGGAGGATCAAACATTTGAGGCCTGGGCCTCAAATCCTCAGTGGATGAGAGTCTACTTAGGCAGATTCAGGGGCAGGGAGTTCGGAGTTTGATCCCCCAGCATGCAATGCTGCCCTGCCTCTGGGGTGTGCTGAGACACCGATTAAGATTGGGTGTGGTGGCATGTGCCTGTAATCCCAGCACTTGGGAGGCTGAAAACAGGAGAATCACTGCAAGTCCAATCTGTGTAATGAGACCCTGTAGACCCTGTACTAAATACATTTAAAAAAATAAGACAAGAAAGAGAAGAAGAGGAAGGGGAAGGGGAAGGGGCAGGAGGAGGAGGAGGAGGAGGAGGAGGAGGAGGAAGAAGAATTTGATACCAGAGTGAGCTACTTAGTAAGCTCTCTACAGAGTGAGCCTCTGTCTCAAAAAACCCTATATCTATATCATCTATATTGATACCGATATTCACATCATCTATATCTATATTTTTCTGACTATATAGCTCAGAGCACCTGGGGTTTAATTCTCTTGCGAAAAAAGGCTGTTTTTTTGTTTTATTTATTTATTTATTTATTTATTTATTTATTTATTTTTTGTCTTTTTGAGACAGGGTCTTGCTATGCAGTTGAGGCTGGCCTTGAGCTCACTTTTGTAGCCCAGGCTGGTCTCGAACTCTCACCGATCCTCCTGCCTCAGCCTCCCGAGTGCTGGGATTACAGGCGTGCGCCACCACGCCCGGCAAGGGCTGTTATTTTTAAAGCATCAGTGAAAAGAACCACAAAAATGTTGATAGGCCCGACCATATCATAGTGAAATATTGGTGCATAGAACACAAATAAATCAGAAAAGGACACCTCACTAAGAAAATAAAATCACAATGACACAATGTGCTGCCATTTTGTCTCAAATTTTCAAAATTAATTCAATAATCATTGTACTTCAAAGCTGTCTCTATGCATAGGGAATAAATAAAAATAGACAAACTACAAAGGAAAAATTTAATCATATTTACTTGACATAATGAAAATTGTTGACAGAAATGCTGACATAGTTTTTGTTTGTTTGTTTATTTGTTTACTTATTTATTTATATGTTTTTTTTGCAGAACCAGGGATTGAACTCAGGCCCTTGCGCTTGCCAGGAAAGCGCTTATTCCACTGTGCTATCTCCCCAGCCCTTGACATGTTATTAATGGCTCATTTTTCAACGTTTTCACTGAAGCGTTATTTATAATGATGAAATATCTTGAGATCACTTCAAGATAAATACTTTTTCAGGACGTTCCACCAAATCTATATGATTGAGTATTATACTCATTAAATTGTTTATAAATATTTCTTTGTGATGAAAGAAGATGTATGTGATCCAGGTCACGTGGAACAAAAGCACCAAGAACACAAAACGCAGGACAATGCAGTATTTGTCATTGTAATATGAGTTCCCTTGGATTATTTTGACTGTGATTGATAGCTTTGCTTTATATTTTCATGATTTACTACCAATCATCATATATTTCTGAAAAGAAAAAAAATGCAATGAAAATAAATACTCTAGTCTTACCGAATGGAAAGAGAGCCACAGGCTATCCTTTATTAATAATAGATTATGTCGATAAAATTTTCAGCAGAACCTTTTTCTTCAGATAATTTATGCTTCTCCTAAAAGATCAGGTACCCTTCCAGAGCGCAGAATTAATTATAAATTGTGATGCCTCTACATAGAGCCAGCAGGGCCAAGTCCCTGAAATGGCACAGCGTGGATCTCTCGCATCTCTCCCGAGCCTCCCACCATCACAGCAATGTCTACTCAGCCAGAACCCCCAGAGCCCCAGGACCCCAAAGCCCTAGATCAACCCTGTCTCTGCATAGGATTCATAATGCCTGCAAAATTAGTGAGCTCCACTTGGTGGATCATGATATGACATCAAGGCATTAGAAAAGCATCTCGACATTGTGAAAGTAGGGATATTTGACTTTTATCTTGACCTTCATGGGAAAATGAAATCAGATGAGGAATGTCAACTTTCCATGCTTTTTGGACACTCAAGAGCTGGTGTTCAACAACAAGCTATTCCCTGCACTCTAGCAGGCAAGTGCTGCTAAGCACAGGGTTATTGGACATATGTGTGCATGCCCAGGTAGGGCTCAAATCACGTGTCTGTAGAGGAGAAAAGAAGAGTAGGGTGAGCAATAAAAAGAAAAATAGATGGAATAAACTGGAAAAATGTATAAGTGCACTTCTAACTAAGAGAAAAGAGACCAAAGAAAGCAAAGCAAAGAGAAGAGAAAAAATTGAAGAAAATTTTGCTAGAGGGGTATATGAGCTGCTAGATGTTAATGACTTTTTTTTTTTTTAGGGAGAAAAACCTGATTTGTAGCATTGGTCAGTTTCCATAGCATAAGTTTCTCACCATGCTTAATATAACTGTGGTTTTACTAAATATAGACTTGAGAAGAATAGATCAATTGGTAGATACACACCCGAATATGCAAACATAAATAAATTTATCATGAATATTGCCATACATATGAAAATGATTCTATCACATAGATACTTCCAAAATATAGAGAACGCTACAAAATAACTTAAAGATGATGAGTGGCGAACATTTATTATTGTTTCTTGTAATTTAGCCATAATTTTGTATCACAAGTTCTAATTATGGGTGTGATTACAACTGGATCACAAATGCTTGCAAACCGTAGTTGTCAGTTCTCAGGAAGTGGCAGGGGTCAGCTCCTGGATGATGCTGAAAACATGATCGACTTGTGCCTTTGGTGGAGCTACGGTTGAAAAGTAAGAGCACAAGAAAGAAGGCTTCTGGAGGTAGGAGCAAGTGGCAGTGAAGCGGAAGATCTGCAGGGTCTCCGGCTTTCTTAGTTATAAGGACCTTCTTCTGGCCTCCGTGGGGCACAAAGGGAGGGGAGTGTGTGTGTGTGTGTGTGTGTGTGTGTGTGTGTGTGTGTGTGTGCGTGTGTACAAACTGGCAAAGTCTGGCATAACATTAAAGCAGATGTATGAGAGAAACGCTGGACAGAAGTACAACTGTTTGCAAGTTTCCTCCGCGGCTCGGGGCTGATGAAGTCCGCGCTGAGCCCTTCAGCACCAAATGCAGGCGAAAAGGGAGGAAGCAGAAGATGAGGAGGCCACAGACAGCGGGGAGCATGTTCCCCGAGAAGGGGACATAACTCCAGGGAGAAGGGGCCGTGGGGCGTGACACCAGTTTCGTCACAAAGACCCACTGTTGTAGGTGTATAATACCCATGTTTATTCTCCAGAATACTTCTATGGATGAATTATCAGCTTTAATTTCATGAGTTCTCTTACATTAAACAATAAGTGTTTAAGAAGAAAAATACTAAAAACTACCAAAGCATTGGATTTTTAAAGTTTATGGAATATTTATTTTGAAAGCATGAGGATTTTCAACATTGCCGGCCTCCGGGTCAGGAGCTCAGGCAGAAGCTCATGTTCCGCAGCAGAGCAGATCCCCAGGAGCAGGATCAGTTTGTCATATGAGGTGACAGCACTGCAGCCTCGAGGCAGTCAACAGGACACTGTCTTTCAAGTCGCAGAACAGGCTCAGCTTCTCACTCGAACCTTCCGAGCCTCAGACACCTAATTCACATACTGCTCCAACTGTTCTGTTTTCAAATCAAAGTTCATCTCAAATGCTCCGTCCCATTCTGAGATTTCCAACAAGGAGTTTCATGGCTTTCGGAAGCAGATCACAAGGAGTAAATGCTCTCACATACTAAATATTGTTAGAATATCTAACAGCAGAGCACATTGCAGGCAGGTGGGACCCCTGTCTCCCTGAGGAAAAACCGGTCGCTCCACACACTTGTTTTCTTACATTTGCTGAGGTTTTTTTTTTTGTTCTTTTTTTTTCCTTTCTGTATGGTCATCACATTTCACGCTGCCTTGCTAGAGTTTTTTTTTTTTTTTCTTTTCACCTGCTGATAGCGTTCTCAGATAATAATATCTGTGAAAACGAGTTGATGGCGCTACTCTGCTATGAAGCTGCCTGGCAAAGCAAAGGGAAGATTGTGTGTCTACTCTTGCTATCTATTTGAAGAAGTGGCAGAGACAGTTTATCTGTCTGTCTGTCTGTCTGTCTGTCTGTCTATTCCGCCCACATAAATGTGATAGACTTGTTGTCATCCAAAATGACTAACCTGATCCTCATCCCACTGTCCCACTCATCTCACTCATAGACGGCCCTTGGCCAGGGTCTCGTAGGAACTTCCATACAAAACTACCTGTTGGCTCTTTTGATTTTTGCAGGTAGAATTAGGAGAAAAATTCAAGATCAAAGTTTCTAGTAAACTATATACTCAAAACAGATCACTGTGGGGCCCAGAGAGATAGCTCCATGAAGTAAGTGCTTGCCTGGCAAGCACAAGGTCCTGACTTCAATCCCTCCTACTGCAGGAAAAAAAAAAAAAAAAAAGACTGGTGTGTGTGCGTGTGTGTGTGTGCGTGTGTGTGTGTGTGTGTGTGTGTGTGTGTGTGTGTGCGCGTGCGTGGGGGGGGTATGACTGTGTAACAGGGAGGGAGACAGACAGCCACAGAGCAGAGTCAATGCAGGGAAATCAGCTTTAAACACTCAGGCTGCACCAGGGAAGGAGCGAGGATCTCAGATTGCAAGCACCACGCAGGAGGGGTCTGAGAACCCTTCAGAATTGAGGCTGGAACCCCAGGGCTCATGGACGCTTCTTAGTTGCCAGATTTCATAGAAGAAAACTTTAAAATCCAACAGCATCCAGGTGACGGAGCCCTTTCGTGCCCCCTCTGTACAAGGCTGGAGAGACCAGAGGTGTAGAGAGGCTGTCATGGACGTCGACCCCATGCAGAACTTTGGGCATCTGACAACGAGGTCGGAGGCAGTGATCTCAAACACCTTTCATGTATATTTCTGATAAAGACATTGACTGCTTAAAAAAACGGATCCTACGCGTGCTCCCGGGACGAGATTACACTACTGCAGCACACTTGTTTCACACGTGGGTCAGAGGGCCCTGGAGCGAGTCAGACCCCAGGGAGAAGCAGGTGTGCAGCTGGAAAGGATCCACGACGCGTGCGACTTTGGGCCAGCTGTGAAACGTGCTAACCGAGGTCTCTCGCCATGCAAATCGGTGTCAGTAATGAATAATGCTGTGGGGATCGCCAGAGCCACGCCCGCAAAACACTTAGTAAAAGGGACAAGTGCTGCCGCCGCGGCAACAGACCACACTGACATGGTCTAGGCTCTGAGTCCTGATGTGCCGAGGCAGCCAGTCACGTTAATCCAGTGAAAAAAAATACTGGGTGTTTTGTTTATCCAAACTGGCCAAAGTGAGCAGCGCTGTGCCCTCGGCTGAAGTGTCCCGGCTGAGTCCGGATTCCTGTCACCGATCCTGTATGGCTCACACACTTTGCGACCTGCGTGAGCTGACTTCTGTCCCCACCGACACTGTAGTTACTGCATAAAATAATTTAGCAGTGCATTGCTTTCTTAGTTGAACGCAAGGTTTACAGAAAACATTGCTTTGCGAAGTAAACTGAGTTACTTCGTTTTCATCAACCAACATTTCTCCTGTGGGCAATCAGTTCTTCTTTCTTATTTCTTATGTTAAAGAGAATTTTTTTAAAAAATCAAAAATGATATGAAATTTCCAAAGATGAGAGCAAATTAACGATGGCTGTTACATTGTCTTTCGTCACCTCCAAGGTGGTTGTTCAGATAGCTGTGCTACTAATCTCTGTGGGTTTATTGAAAGGAACTGTTCAGGCCTAATTGTTTGGATCCATTCGGTATGCCTGTATCTGCTAATCTGAACAATCCCTTCTTTCTCTTCTTCATTCCCCATCACCCAGCCTTACCACCTCATTACCCTGACTGAAATTCCTCCTCTGCGGCTCTTCATTCATCTTACAATAGCAGCGGTGCTCCCTTTCATGGGGCTCACAGGCTCACGTGCGGGGCTCAGGTACAGAAATGCAATACGGGGCCTGCGATGGCTTGGGGGGCGCGGGGCAGGCTGGTCTAGCCGGCTCCAGGTCCTGCATTCCATTGCCGGCTCTCCAAATGAGAGTCCAAAGGAGCTTTGGAGGGTTGGTCCTGGGGAGTATGTTTGGAAGTTTTGTGAAAATAGCTATGCAGGAGGCATACTGATGAAGAATCGTCAGACAGCTTCGGAAGAGATGGATTCAGGAGAAAGGTATTTGATACAAAGGTAGTTTGGGACTTTCTTGTTAGTATCTCAAGAGATACTGAAGAATGGAGATAATTTAGATTCGAAAGACCAAGTTTCAAATCCAAGTTACATGATCTGGAAGACAATTGAATTAGTTATACAATAGAAAATATTGCCTTCAACCTCGCAAAAATGCCTAGACAAGCAGTGCATGTGGACACATTTTTTTAAAAGATTTTTTATTTATTTCTCTTAAATATCATTTCTTTGTTTATGTTATGGCTGGCTCAGCCTGCCCTGCGGTAGGGGTGCGCAGCACGTGGTGCCAGGGATCGAGGAGCGATCGCAGCGCTGGCCTTAAGTTTCCTCTGCAGGGGCTTTACACCACTGAGCCATCTCACTGGCCCAAGGACACATTTTATAAGCTTTCAAGAAATATTAATATGACATTAATGATACCTTATTCAATGTGCTAAATGGCAGGCTCTTGTTCCTTTGCTCCCTGATTTTCCAATATTGTTTATAGGTGTCACCTGTTAACTTCTACCTTCCCACATCACCTGTAAGCCAAGCTGCCTGCGGTGCCTTTTCAATCTGCACCCGAGAGCTGACTCTGCTCACACTTATAGGAAATCCCAGGGTGCCTTGGATGACAGACTTATCTCATTGTATGGAACACGTAATTATTACAGTGCTGCATAACCTTGACTTCTTGTGCCTGGGATATTTACTAAGATAACGTGAGTATCTGAAACATTTCAGCAGGAAACAAGTAACCTCCTTAGGACTTAATAAAATTAATCCATCATGCTCTTGTGGCTGATAACCTGGTGTCACCAGGTTATCTGTAGAAGCAATTCTCTTGTGGATATCACTGAGAGTCCTGACCACAAATTCATGAATTCCCTAAGAGGCTCCAGGGTCATGCTTCTATGATATTGCCTGAGCTAATTTATTCATTAAATTAAGGAAGAGCTATTTGGTCAGCCTCGCACTTTTCCTAGGTGTCTACCCTCCTTCACAAATCGGATTTAGGATGCCTTGCTAGCTGTGAATCCCTCGGCTCTTGAGTTTGCTCCACGAATATCAATCAACTTTTACTCTTCCATCTCTCTTGGTACACCCATCCAATAATTCATCAACATTGCACTAGTCCTTCCTTTAAAATCTGTCCAAAATGTTCTTTTCCGTTCATGTCTCCATCTGAGTTTCGTGGACATTTATAATTTATTGAGGAGAACCGTGTCTCACCGAAGTATAAATCACCTCTGCTTCAAATGCTGAGAAAAGCACTTGATGTTTGATCTTCACAACCTGGAAGATAATATATTGCAATTATCCTTATCTCGCAACCAGGGATAATGAATTTGAAAGCCAGAAAGTTTAAAAAATGCTGATAGTTTAGAAATTTTAACACTGGAATTTCAGCAAAGCAACAGAGAAAATGACCTTACGTATTTTTCTTTTTGTTGTGCTTTTCAAACCAAATTAGGCATGTGCACATTTATGTATGTAAACAGCTAATTTCAGTTTTAATTGGAGAATAATCAGAAGCGTTCTCATATTACTTCTGGATAGACCTCCTGACTTAAGATCACTCACACTTGCAAATGTGACCAAGGACAGATATCATGCAGCCCCGTTCTCACGCTGCTGTAGCAATGCTGTCTACCAGGCTGCAGCGTGTATGCCTCTTGCTTTGTTCTGAACCCTCCTAGCTTGGGAAGACCCTCATTCTTCTTAGTGTGTGTGGAACTCAATACTGCGCAGCTGTGGGCATGTGCTTCCTTTTTCTTCGTCAACGTGATGGATGGCCCTTCAGTACTTGGAAGCCATCACTGTCTCTAATACAGAAGTGATTCCCTGACAAGTACGTCTAGGTCAGAGACTTATAAATCAGTCAATAAACTGAGTCTTCAGGTGGTCGGAGCTTGGACATCCAGCACTGACTGACCACAGGCCCACCAGCCAAGTTCTTGAGCTGTCGTCAGGAACTCCATGAAAACCTCTGCAAGGAGAACGGTGCTCTGTGGCTGAAGTTCTCTTCTGATTACTGAATTAAGATCATCATTACTGTACTATATGGTTTCTGAATAACTGAGAGTTAGACAGCTGTGCTCCTCAGGAAATCAGGATGTCTTAGTCTCTACGGTGGATTTCCCACCCGTGATCCTCATTGTGAGCAACAGTGAGAGCCCACACGGCCTCACTGAGAAGAGGCGGCCAGCGAGTGAAGTCCACCTGTGTGCACAGCGCTGCCGTGGCACCGGCACAGGTGTGGAGTCCTGGGAGCTGACCCCGTCCCCACGACCAGACACAGTGCGATCCATAGCTCCATTGTCTGCAGTACACACCATGAGTCATCTTCCTCTTATCCACCTAATATCCCTGATTTTGTACTCTTTAAAAATTAAAAAAAAAAAAAAATCACCACTCTGTTATTACCTGCAGTGCCGTGGCATAAATGGTGCCACTGCAGTACATGGTATCTTACACCATCTGAGAGTTGGGGTGCTCAGATACTTAAGGCAGCAGCATGGAAGCTGTTCCAAATAGCTCTGCCGGGTGAGTTGGTGTCACACAGAAGCACATAATGGAGATCATCACAGCGTTGCGCCTTCAGGAGAAGATGTGCGCAGCTTGCCTCCCTCCCTCTGGCTCGCTCGCCCTTGCCCCGGGTTCACAGTGAGGCACAGATGCAGTTCAGCCTCCTGGAGCAGCCTCCGTAGGACTCGATCCATTGAGGAAATGCATGCAACTCACTGTCTCCTTCTTGAGATGAAAATGCCTTATTTATCTACTTGCACATGACGATAAAATACAGAGCGCCACAGAAGAGCAGGTGCCACTTATTTAAAGGGTCGTCTTCCTGAGGCTCTGCGCTAGGGACGTGGAACGCACATTAGTCTCATGACAGTCGTGACAATCCTGCCCTGGTCCTGTGCCTTTATGGTGAAGTGGCCAAAGATCCAAATTCCCATGTTTCTAGAAGCACAAATTTTGGAACCCAGGAACAGGGTGAGATCAGAAGTAGAGGAAGGGGACAGCATGATGTTTTGGGTGCCTGTGTCCCACTGATCCGCATGAATGGAGTATTAGGGGTGTAAACTTATAATAACGAGATGAGAAATAAGAATATGCAGATTTGTTTCCTTCAAATGACTTTAAAACTGCCTATACATTCCCATCTCAGTAGCTCGATGATACGCTCAGTTTTAAATATCTCTGATCCCTCCTTCTCCTAGTGTCATGAAATGACATCATGGCTTGGGTAGGGGCAATGGGTGAAAAACATACTCATCAATAATGCATCATCATCTACACAAAAGCATGAAGAGGAAGGAAAGCAGGGGTCGAGTTCAGAGGCATCGCGAGGGAAAGGGCGCCAGCAGGCGGGAGCTGGCGAGGCTCACAGATTCCGTCACGTTCGAGAGCCCTGAGTAGCCGGGGGGTCCTCGTCATGTAGGCAGCCACAGAGATGCACTTGGAGTCCCTACCCTGGCAGAACAGAGAACTGCTTATGCGTTAAGGCAATATCACCACCAGCAACACAAACAACACGCACTAGCCAGATCCTGTAAGACCTTATTCTCAAAGTTTCACCACCTGCCAAAAACACTGTTATGGGGGTCAAGCAATCAACTTATGGGCTTTTGAGACATATACTCAAGATCCAACCTACAGAGCCCTTGAAGGAAACATCCGCTACAGAAGGAAGATCCATGGGGCCGAAGAACGGAAGTCTCCACAGCAGAATGAAAGCAAGAAGAAAGTGAAGAACCCCCTTCAAAATTCTAAACAAAGTCAACTTCCTACATCAAATGCCATGCCTACCCCAGCGGCAGTCTGTGGCTGCAGAGGAGAGACGTGGTAGCATTGGCAAGATCTCTAATAAGAGCAGCTTCCTACACTGTTCAGTAAGACGCTGCCAGAGTGCATGTTTCATAAAAAAGAAAAGGAAGGAAGGGAACTAATGCTAGAAAGCATTGTGGATGAGGTACATATTATGTTCTAAAACTGAGTGGTAGAAAAGCTACACAGCATCTGACCCTGTTCTTCCATATCAATCCTTTTGGTGGGAAAGCCTCCTCGGCACATTCTAGCTTGGTGAGCATCTGAAAGGCATATTGGTCGCTGGGTCCATGGAAGGCTACAGATGCTACGTTGCCTGTGTTTGGAGCAGGACATCTGCACTAACATAAGCTAAATAATAAATGTAAGCACTTTACTTTCTTTCATTGTGGGAGGGGATTTTAAAAAGGTATTACCTATGTCCCTACTTACAATGAAGTCCTAAACTGAAATGGCAGCTTGGGACATGAAATGATGAGGGAATGGGCAGGGGCACAATTGTCAAGAATCTTTGTTTTCTCAAGTTAGTGCAGAGATTCAAAGCAAGTCCTATTGAAAGCTCGACAACTTACGAGACACACGCTGAATTTAGGATCACCTAAGAGAGAAGAGAGAGGGAAATGAAGCCTGTCCCTGTGGGCCCACGGTGCATCCTGGGAATGGGGCTCCTGTTGCAGCTCACTACTGAGTGCTCCACCCGAGCTAGGTGCTGGCCTACCCCAAGCTCTCCACAGCTTCAATCAATAGTCAGGGTCTTCACGGTGGGAATAGAATGCTTAAACAAATGGAGTCCTGCATGTTTTATCATGATAATTAGCACGCACTAAACCTCAGTGAAGGGTTAGCATTGTCCTTCGCTCCCCTCATCTACCTTGCTTGGAAACAGTCACCCTGTTAGTGTGCCTCGCCCTTAGCATGCCTCATGTCAGGCAGCTACGCGGCAGAGGGTCCATTCTGGGCAACAGAAGTGTTATGGCTGAAGGGACGAGGAAGTGTCTCTGTGAGCTCTGGACAGGAAGAGAACTTCTACAAGCTTCTCTCCTACCAGGGAGGAGCTGGCACACTTCCTAACTGTTAGGTACAAACACAGGCAATAGACTGGACCAGGCGTTCTGACATGAGTAGAAAATTTATTGGGGGCACTAAGCAGGCTGGTTGTCTAGTGGACCAAGACAGCAGCTAATAAAGGGGGAACAGGAGACTTTATAAGGTCTTCAATTTAGGGAGGTTGATTGCTGGCTGGAACAGCGAGGGGAGAACTCACCCTGGGAGGGCTGCCTGGTCTGTGGGGGACTCGTAGTGTTAACAAAGGAGAGTTTCGTGGCCTCTTGTGCAGGTCCAAGTCAGGTGGACCTGTTCTGCAGCTTTTGGTTTGGCTCAACATGGGGCCAAGGGGAGAGATGTGGGGGGCAGAGTGCCTGGGAAACTAAGAGGGAGAGTGTTTGGGGCAAGGTGCCTGAGAAACTTTGAATCCTGACCTATCACTAACCTCCGTGGGGCAGGAGCTGGCACGCTTCCTAACCTCGATTCACCAAAAGTGCTGTCAGAAGCCACCCAACAGACTGAGATGACTTTGTTCAGCCAGATGGGTCTTAGCTTGTAGTTCCTGTGTTCCCTGAAACTATGGGTCTCCTTCTGCTTCCATAGGATAATTCTTTTAATGTTGTCTTGATCGTCTGAAAAACATCATCTACTCTTACATTTCTAACTTCCTCACCTTCAAAGTGGAAACATAAATACAGAAAGGATCCCTCTCTCCTCACTTCATCTGATTTACAGAAGGGATGCAGCGGAAAACAGTATCTTCCTATCACTAGTCTCACTATCATGTTATATTTTATGATATTAATTTGCCACTTCTTGCTTCTTTGTCATGTAAATTTTCTTTGTGTCTCATGTTACTTAAATATATTTCTGAAATGCAAGACTCATATCCATTTATGTGACTTATTGAGTTTTATAATATTTAGCATATAGTTTAATAATGCGAGACATAAAATATTGAACATGGTTTCCATAAATATGCAAGAGGTCTGCACTTATTCAAAGTCTTTTGTTGCAAAATTAGCCTATAAATTTATATGAAAATTTGTGTCTTTCAGCCTCATTGAATTTGTAAATATTGAATTCCATGCCTTCATTTGTATCAATTTAAATTTCCTTGCTTTGAGGGGAAAGGCAGTAAATTCCCAATGTGTTAGTGAGAAGATGCTACAGAGGTACTTCCGGATGGGCGCCCAAGCAGTTCTCCCAGCTGCGCTGCAGGAGAAACCGCAGCCCATGCGCTGCTCACTCTTTGCTATTTAGTCTTTATCTAGTCTTAGAGCTCTCAGCCTCCTGGTGTGTGAAGCATGGACATGAAGGCAATTTGCTTCAGTCAGTCCAGACCTAGACAGGACGTAGAACCTGGCTTGGCCACCTTCCCAACAAACTGTCCTGCTCACACAAAAGTAACTTTTGGTGTCCACTAACCCACTGTCGGACTCCACGGGTAAAATCATGGAAGCTACGAGGACACCAGAATGGGATAAAGTTGGAGATGCATGATCGTAGCCTTATTTCTGGGTGCTTTGTTATTATTAAACATTTCAAACACTTTTGTACAACTAAAATGCTTACTGTCATATTGTCTGATTAGCTATAGATGGCAATAATAATAATAATATCGTCTGTATGTGGGACAGGAATGAAGCTGAGGCTGAGGGGATTGAAGGTATCTGTCCAAGGTTGCCAAGATTCTCACCAACACAGTGCAGCTGGTGATTGATTTTGACACAATACCCTTGTGTGCCCTGTACACACAGAACCACAGGGCCAGCGCTGGCAGATGGGGAAAAGCGCCTGTCACTTCAAATCCCACTTGGCTTCCATCTTTTGAGCCGAGAGCTTGACCACCACCCTAGAAGTGAAAGACGGTTTTGCCAGAAAGGAATTCTCAGCTGAGCTGGTGGAGTTTGCTGGGGTCACACCAGCTTTCCCAAGGTGAGTTTGCATCCTACAGCCTGAAGATGACTTCAAAAAGGGGAAGAACTTGCAAGCGAAGTCGCCAGGTTCTGCACGGTCAACAGTGGGGAGGAGGCGGAGAAGCCAGGAAAGAAATGAAGAGAATGAGATGGCAGAACACAGGAAGTATGGCTGCTCTGATTCTGGGATGGCAAATGGTAACCAAAGGTAGCCAGGTCATATGCCCTCAACTGATCAAGCATCACTTAGCAGCAGCCACCTGTTCTGAGCAACCTGGAAGTCCCTGGTGGGTGGACATCGGAGTGAGAATACACAAACTTGGAAAGCGAAACCTTTCAAGTCTTTGGACATTGCTTCCCCATCTGATTGCCATCAGCAGTGCAGGAAAGCAGCTGCGAGCAGGGGCCGGGTCCTCTGTGGCTCCCTATGGCGCTGGTAGGTGAGGGGCTGCGGATGCTCGTCCTAAAGGAGCCGCAGTTCTCACGGTGCCAGATCACAAGGGCTCTGGGTTACAGCCAGCCCGCTGCCCTGTCCTTGAAGTCTCTGAAGTCTTTCACTGCCTCGGCCTCTGCATGGATGACTGTCTTTCCGGCCTCATTTCCCGAATGGGAGTTTTGTGGCCAACAAGGATGATCGGCTCTAGGAAGCAGTTCCCTCCACAGTCGGCTTACACGGCATTTCCAAAGCTTTCTTCAGCTGTCTTCACATGAGCGCCCCAACTCACTGGTCCTTCACATTACACCAAGAATGGTGATTCTTGAAATATCGAATCCATCCAAGAGTGAGCAGGAAAAGTCGACGTAGCCGTGGCCATGTTTTCCTTTCAGTGTACCGAACAAGAAAAGAAGAAAACCCCCAGCTTCGCTCTGGCCATGATCATGACAGAGCCGGCCTCTGGGTCTGGTCACTAGAAGCTCGCTGTGTTTCACGGCTCTTCTCGCACTTGGGTGCACCCCTTCCTCTTCCTGGGAGAAGACTCCTCAGTAGCTCCCATTGATTTCTTCTTTGTCTTTCAGGTCAGAGCTTTGGTGACAAGGGACATGCCTGACTCAGTGCAAACAATGGTCCCTGGCTTTACATCTTCTCAAGTCCTAATTTTGTTCCCAAATTAGTCACCATGCGGGGCCCCTTATGGGTAGCACTAACAGTGGACCTTTTCCCCACAAGGACAACAATGAGGCTAAATGAAGCATGAGACAAAAATGACGAAATTAAAACATGCGGTACGCAGAGACACTGGAAGCCTGGCAGCGGTGAGCGGTTTGTCGTGCAGCAAGATCCTGACGGCTGGGACAGCACCAGGAGACAGGAGCCCTCCAGTTAGATTTAAACAGGTGACATCCCTATTACTGTCATGCAATTACGAAATGTCATTACGGAGAGCCTGGCTGCATAGCTGGCTCACAGCGCCTTCCAGAAAGCTTCATGCAGGCAGCCGACTGAGGCTGCTGGTCTCCCTGATTTCCACCCCACAGTGGGGACGTGCTAGTTCTTCCATACTTGAAGTCAACGGTAAAGACACAGGGAGATACAGGCACGAAAACGGCCTCTTCTCTTTCTGTTATCTCCGTGGCAACGAGGCAGTGGGTTGGGATTTTTCAGTTCGTATAGTGAAGGCTTCTTATGAATTTAAGGAAAACCTAGCAGGGCAGGGGCAATAGAGAGCTCTATGTGTAAGGGGACTGAAGTCCTTGCTCCAGCAGCAGAAATGGGGCCAGAGCTCAGCACGGTTTGTCTGTGTACAAGGACCACTGTGTATTTGCATTCAGAAAAGCCCCAGGTAGACTGGAGGAGTACGCTAGACCTATTGTGCACCTTGAGTAAAGTATCTGGCAGCATGTTTTGGTCTGGTATGGTTCCTCTTTTGAGCACTACGTGAAATGTGAACTGGGTAAGAAACACTGCCAACAGGATTCCTCCTAGCCGGACTATCCCAGCAGAAGTGAGCTTTCAGTCATAAAGAGTGATAGGAAACGACAGGGAATGTTTACATTTAAAAAGGGTATTCAGCACTTGGGAGGCTGAGGCAAGAGGATTGGTGCGAGTTCGAGACCAGCCTGGGCTACAAAAGTGAGCTCAAGGCCAGCCTCAACTGCAGAGCGAGACCCTGTCTCAAAGAGAAAAATAAATAAATAAATAAAAAGAAAAAGTGTATTATAGTAAAAGTCCTACTGCCGTAACCGGCCCCCACTTCCAACCACCATAGCCCTTCACTGTCACGGCCTCCTCCTCCTGAGTCAGTTCAAACATATTGGTGCTTCACAGTCATGTTGTGATTTGGGGCAGCGCCAGAAGTCACAGAGTACCACACTCAGTGACCAAAGTGGGCGAGGACACACCAGCAGTTTTATGAGCCTGCTTTTCTGTGGAGGGGCCCGCAGCAACAGCATGCAATGTATTTTTGACCATATCTTTGCAAGACACTCAGGAAGGAGGACTCCCAGACCTGCTTCAGGGTAACTTGTTTGTTTATTCATGTGTTTGTTTTTCTGTATTTAATACAGGGTCTACAGGGTCTCTCTATATAGATCAGAGTTGTAGTGATTCTCCCAAGCACTGGGATTACAGGAGCATGCCACCATGCCCAGTCTAAATCACAATCTCAG